>JASCZI010212130.1:13519-30950 GCA_036250425.1 Stylosanthes scabra
CAGCTCACATCACTAAATGAATACATCATCACTACTTGGCCTTTTATACTACTCGAATTGGCTAGCAAATACACATAAACCGTGGCAAGGTTCCACTTCTTTAAATTTTATGTGAGATCCGTGGCACCCTGCCACGGTTTTCTTTGATTTTGCAACAAAAGCACATAATCCGTGGCAGGGTTTGGCTGTTTTCTTAAAAACTTGCCATCCTGCCACGGTTTCCATTAATTTCATACAAATGGCGCAATTGGATCATATTATAGCAAACGGTGTAAATGAGTAATTATTGGTTTGGCTTAGTTTAGTTGGGTAACTTGCCCTATAGTAAATGATAATAATACAGTGAAACTTCACTTATAATTATCTTCATGTAAAAGTGTAATTGAAAATAGTTGAATAATTTAACAAAATTGGTTAAATTACTATTGAATGGTTCTCAACTATTAATTTTATGTGAACTCAACTGCATCTAAATTATCACCTAATATTTATAAATAATATATTAATTAGAGTTTATTTTTATATATGGACAGTTTAAAACGTTTTATCAAATTTTTATTTTATTCGTCCTTTTGAATGATTATTTACGTAATTAATATAAAAGATAATTATTTTTACAATAATTCTAGTTAAATAAATAATTTCACCAACCAAGTCCTAACCAAGTAATTAAACTCATTCACGCGCTTTATCTCTCTGTTTCATCTCCTCTTTCTTCTTTATTCCTTCTTCTCTTCTTTTTCGTCGTCTTCTTCTTCTTCCATATCCGCGTCTTCTCCGCGTCGTTGTCATCATCCTCGTCATCATCAACATCTTCTCCTCCTGCCCCCTTCTTCTTCTTCTTCTTCTTCTTCTTTCTGTGTCGTCGTTGTAGTCATCATCATCGTCATCGTCAACATCTTCTTCTTTCTTCTTCTTCTTAATCTCTGTCGTCGTTGTTTTGTTTAGTAGCTTCTTCTTCGTCTTCGTCTTCATCGTCTTTATCTTCATCTTCTTCTTCTCTGTTTTTCTGTTTAATTCAAAGTTTGAATCAATTCAACAATGTTTATTTTGGTTCTGCTTTTCGTTATTTCATATTCGGTGTGCATTTTATTTCGGTTCATTGTAGCATTTTATTTCGGTGCATTATGGCATGTTATTTCGGTTTATTTTTTTAGGTGTTGTGTTTTTCACTTTTGAGATTTCTTTTACCAACTTATTTCGATGCAATTTTTCATTTTTCATATGATGATGTTTGTGCTGAGGATGAAATATATTTCAATTCATTTTGCTATTATATTTAGTGCATTTTATCAATGCATTTCAGTTCATTTTTCAATGATGACGATGATAACAACGAAGATGACAATCATGATGAAGATGATGATAACTACGACGATAACGACAATAAATGAGGAGGAGAAGGAGGAAGGCACTGGTTGGGAAAAGCACATATATCACGCTCTTTTTGGTGAGAGTGGTGTTGTTGTTGCAAGTTTACTTCGTTAGGGACTTGGTTGATGAATTTACTTATTCAAATAGCATAATTGTTATTTTTATTAACATATTGTTACATAATTAGATATAAAATTATTTTTTTTTGTGAAGGGTATCTAGGTCCGGCAAGCCCAAACTAATTTCTTGCACCTTTTTGAGTATCTTTTTAGGGGTTTGATGTGGCCACTTCCCCTTCTTCATACATACCGCCCTCATGGTTTGAACTTGAAATTAGACAATAAAACAACTCGAGCCACTTACCACTTGTATTAGGGGATGTGATTTTTTTTTTTTACTTGATTTTTTTTGGACTTGATTAATATAAATTTAATGGTTGTTGTTGTGGACAAGCTGAAACTCAGCATATTCATTTACACACTCTCACATTCTTATTGTATTATATTGAACAAATATTGTACTATTTTCGGGACAGGAATGTCCGGAATGGGTTTTATTCGTACCCAATCAACCGTTGAAAATCCAATGCAATTGCAATGAGGCAGGTCGATTCGCGGCAGCTCAAATTACTTTAACCTCCAAGTATAATTAGTTTAGAGGAGCTAGATCCATGAAAATTACATATACATATATTGATAAACTAAAATTTCTTCAAAATTATCCGAATGGAGCATATCAAAACTGCTAATATAGTAATCTCATAAGAAGTGTCTTCTACTACGGGAAGCAATGCAATGAATGTTATCTTTTCAACTGTGATTCTCACAAACCTGTTAGAATATTAAGAGTAACCATCTAATAATAGCAATTTAATAATCACAAAAAATATTATCAACTAGAAACTTTTAACATATTACAGCTTTACAGCGGAAAATTACAATTACAAATGCCTGTGGGAGCAGGTTATGATTCCTGATCCATGTGTACAACATATTTAGCCTAACGATAAAAATGATTGTAAAACACCAATTCCATGAATTCTTCTAAGCAAGATACAATGTTGAAGTAGCAAATATACCTTCATGGGATGATGATGCTTTGACCAACATTTTTTTTTCCTTTTTGATTGGTAAGATCCATCATGTATCATGGTTGATGAACACAGGCTCTCAAGGTCTCGTGACGAGGCTTCGGATCGTTCTATTGAGGTTTCATGAGACTTCGAGACGGACCATGCAGCAATTTGACAAACCCAAGGAAGCTTAGCTTTCCATCAGTGTGCCTAATCCAGTCATGGAGAACTGCGTGAACAGGGACAGAGGGACCAAGACCTAGCTCCTGTAATTATTTAGATATAAACCATACATGAGAAAATTGTATTTGCCAGGTTATAAAGCTTGAATTTTGATTCACTGAAAACCAACACTAGAATATTACATGCATTTACTGGTCCTTGTGTACATTTTTAGGCATGAAATCCATTAGATATACAAAAAACTTTAGGAGACAATAAAAAATCAGCCCAAAATTACCTTATTTTAGGTAGCTAGGGAAATTTAAAAATTAGGGTTATGAGACTAATGTTGGACTTTTGTGGAGTCATGAGTAAAATTACATAATCCCTGAAAATTTTCTACTTTCATGCCATATAAACTCAATTTAGATGGGCAAATTAATGTCAAAATTGTTAGAAATTAATGTCAGAAATCGTTAGATATATCCATTATTATTATATTACCACTAGAAGGAAAAACATTGAAGATATGTTTGGATAAACTATTATTGCAGAAAAATCAATCATACCGAAGCTAGCTCCTCAATGACTATAGCCCTGTTTCCATCCTTTTCAAAAAGCTCATAGGCGCAGCGAGCATGTTGCTCCCACCGGTAGAGGGCTTCCAGTTGATGAACACTAAGAGTTGCCGCACAGAACTCATCAAAAGCCATCCTTCTAAATTGCAATGCATTAAGCTGTCACCCAAGAACCATTTGTATCAATAATCAACAACTAAACATTACAATAAGATGTTTGAATCATATACAGAGGCATTCTACAGTTAAATCAAAGTGCTTACGGATCCCAAAAATTCAGGAATGCGTGACTCCTTCATAGCATCGGTTCCATTCTTCATCAAGGCCTGGCAGGTCAAATTTGCGAGTCTTTAAACGAGATCCTCTTAAAATAGTTTATGAAAAAGAATTGGAAGAAGAAGAAGAAGAAAAGAACACCTACCGCTTTGATATTTTCTAGGCTAATGGTGCCGTTTTTGTTTGGTTCTAAAAGTGCAAACTGCTCTTTCAAATAACACAGCTCGTCAACAGCTAATGTCTTCGACAAAGCCTGCCATAATGCGCAAGAAAATAACACACTAGTAATTTATCAGTAAACATGCATGCATAACTTGATCAACAGAAAGGGCCAAAGAAAGTCAGTGAAGGGAAGCGATTTCAAATTGCTTTTACCATTTTTCTTCACACTTTCAAACAGAGTTCATCAGTAGACTAAGGATGCATTTGATTCAGCTTTAGACTTAAAAGCCATCTTTATGAAGATTTGTACAAACTTATACAATAATCAACATTTAAAAGCTAAATGGAGTAGTAGCTTGTTAGTAAAATCAGTTTTAAACTTTTTTAAACTATACAGCGAAAAATCAAGTAGTAAAATAAAATCACTCTTTTGAAAATCAGAAACAAACACTAAATTTGAGCGACACCCATTTGGAAACACTAAACAGAAAACGATTCGTTGGTGCCCAGATTATTTACGCAACAATCAACTTACTTATCCTAACTTCAAACGTCCTGTAGAAAATAGTACACCTAATAATAAGATGAACAATATCAAACTCATTCAGAGAACAGTTCCAGTGAAATATAATCGAAATATACCAAAAGAAAATTTTATAAGTATTTGAAGGAAGGAAAATTCTCCATAAATATACGCAATACGCACCCTTAGAGCTGCTTTTCGTAAAGATGAGGAGCGCATGTACGACTTCATGAGCTTGAAAATTAGAATATCAAGAGGTGCTTTCATATCCTTATAATTTTTAATCCATGGATGACCTAAATCATACAAGGCTCAAATAAGAGCACAGAAATATTAGAAATAACAAGACCCTGCTACAATTTACCAGAAACTCACCTAATGCTTGTGCAGCAGTCATTCTTTTCCGTGGATCTTTATTTAGAAGTCGCTTTACAAAATCCTTTGCTTCGTCCGACAGAGAAGGCCAAGGAGGTTCTTCGAAACTCGGATCGGCTTTCAATACAGCACGAAATATCCCTGATTCAGTCCGTGCCCAAAACGGACGGCTGCCACATAATAAAATATATGCAATTACACCAATACTCCAGATGTCGGCCTCAGTACTGTAAGCTCTATGTAGAACTTCAGGAGCCACATAGTATGCACTACCAACAATATCATTAAGCCTTTCATCTGTTAAGTACAACGAGAAGTCACGACTTGCAACATAAGTTACGACCAAGTTATCATGTTAACATGGGGCAAACATAAATTTAGTAAGTACAAACCTGGTTTAACGAAATCCGACAACCCAAAGTCTATGGCCTTCAACTCTGAGTTCTCATCTTTCGATGCAAACAAGAAGTTCTGATCCAAAAATTATCCATCTTTAGAATTCAACACATGATAAACATTATAAGACTACACAAGTTTAAATAAATAGTTTATAAAAGACTATCTTAGTAAACAGTGAAAACTGAAAATCATAGAAGCTAAAACAGATTTTGCATCTGAGTTTTAGTCAGAACAAAAATTTGAAACTGTATTTCACCTCAGGTTTAAGATCACGGTGCACAACACCCTGCAGATGGCAAAATGCAACAACGTTCAGTATTTGCACCAGGACAGCTTTCGCATCTTCTTCTGTGTATTTCCCACCTCTGCAAGAGGAAATACATATCTTATAGGCTATGGCCATGAAACATTAAATCTTTAAATCAATGCATGAATCCATATGTATAGAAAATAATTAAACAACTACCTTGATAGTATTCTATCCAAGAGCTCACCTCCTTCACACAATCTGAGATGAACAAGAGATAAAAACATTTGGATGTAAGTTGCTACCAATGAGCTCAATTGTAGAAAAAAGCAGACTAAAAGTCTTCGCGATTATAAAAGACGAAATTAAGATGCAACTTAAATAAGCATGGTATTTGGATCTTACTCCATTACTATATAGACATTATCTTGATCTTCATATGCATCATAGAACTTTACAAGATTCTTATGTCCTGTCAAAGCTCTCAATATTTTCACTTCCCTTCTCACATCCTCAATAGCAATTGCAGTGGTCATCTACAATTGAAACATACAAATCAAAATCTATTATTCTATATATGATGTTCATGAAAAAGGTGAGTATGCTTTATTTTTCACCAAGCATAAACACATCAAATTCAAAGATGCTAATGGTGTTTCAATCAATAGATTACTCCCTCCATTTCCAAATGCAGGTCTTTTTTAGAAATTTTGACATATTAAAAATAACAAATGTTATGTGCACACTAAAAATCTGCCACCATAACCATATATTTGTGGACAAATACATGTATTGCTTAATTCGTTTTTAAATATATTTTGTATTCCAACATGTATTCTGGTACCCGATTTTTTATATACACAAAGTATAGTTGATAAATCATAAATTGTATACCATTTTTACCCTTATACTCATTTTGGGATACGTGAAAGAGTAGTTGTTTATAAATTCTGATAGTGGAATTGGCTTGTACACCTTCTGTTGCACATTTTTTGGTCTTTGAAGGTTGTTAGTAGGATAAAGAAAATGATTGGGTGTACTGGAGTTTTATTTTATTTTATTTTTATAAAATATAACATAGGGTAAAAACTTGTTTGGAGCAAAATCCTTCTTAAAAAAAACTGGAGCTGTACACCAAATAGATGATACCAAACATAAACTTTATTGTCAGAAAATCTGTCATTGAATGTGTACAAATTGTGCTCCAATTTCCGTAGTCAATTTTATATAATTACTCAAACAACACAAAGTATAGAATAATCCACAACCCTAAACATATCTACTCAGCTCAAATATAATAAGACCAATTATCTAATTGATGCCTTTTAAAATCATACCGAAATTGTTTTGAGAAAAAGCTGTGGAACCTATTAGTATATGTTGTGTTTGGGCAACTATCTTTTAGCACAGTAGACAATACCATATTATAATAGTGAATCCCATTAACAAAAGGTGTCAAGAGTAGGGTCGCATGCTGCAACCCCAATTTCAGTGAACAAAGACAACAAAAGTAAAACAAGACTTGCACAGTTCCACTATGGAAAATGGAAATAAAGTCTTCACCAACTAACAAACTTCAACCGAAAACACGGTTTGTAAGGAGTAAGCACCAACTCTACAAAAAAAAGTCTAAAGCAATTACCAATTTGATCAAAGTTCCTAGATTTATGCTGATAAAATCTGACACCAAATGATGGCCAGCCAAATCAAATTCCACCCCAAATAAAATAATTTTTGAGAAAAAAAAAAAATCATTAGTGGTTGATTTGAGTGTACACGTAGAATGATCCTAGAAAAAAAATAGTACGGTTTAGCTTTTGACTGTAATTATAATACATAAAAACCAAACATAAGGCAATCTAAACTCCCACTTATTTTAAGTATGATTCAAATCTAGTGCATTTTTTTTATTCTATTATAATAAACCCATGCCTCTATATTTTAGTGGCTGAATTTTAAAATTTAGTGCATTTTTTTCGATATATTATATATTGATGGGTAATTTTGATATACATCTATCATAATCCACAATACAAATGAGAAATTCTTAATAGATTTTTTTTTTTTTTGGTTTCATCAAACACTGTACGTTTACTTTTGGTTTTTATATTTTTTTTCTCACTCTTACTTTTTCAAATTTAAGTGATAAATGTGTCTTTACAAATTTGGTCAAAACTAATAAACAATTCTCAAATCATCCTTCAGCGAAAGCTACGCAAGAGCAGCTTTTGACCAACTCAATGGTTTTGGTGCTTTGCAAATTAGAAATCGAA
Source organism: Stylosanthes scabra (assembly GCA_036250425.1). Taxonomy (NCBI): domain Eukaryota; kingdom Viridiplantae; phylum Streptophyta; class Magnoliopsida; order Fabales; family Fabaceae; genus Stylosanthes; species Stylosanthes scabra. The sequence continues at coordinate 20,961 of JASCZI010212130.1, forward strand.
CAATTAGAATTACATTTCTATCATAAAACATTTTTCCAAAACTCAAACACAAAAACGCAAGCTGAGTATTTGAGAAAAGAAAAGCCTCTAATTCAACACACCCTCGTGGAACGGAGAGCCTTAACTGTTACTAAACACCGAACAAGTCTTTTTCTTTTTTTCATTGTAATTTTTTTTTAAATAAAGATCGGACTCTGAATTTTGATTCAGAAGATTAACATAACAAAAAGAGACATATAAACAGCTATAAATAAAAGAGAAATTATTGGTGTTGAATAATTTTGTCAACAATACATATCAATATTCTCCTCCTTCTCAAATTTGAATGATTAGTTTTTTTTTTTTATATTTTAGATGATGAATTTTATTGGTTGATATTGACCATAATCTGGTTGACTATCTACCTCAATTATAAATAAAAATACGAAAGAAACAAAAGTAAACTACCGTTATTAACTTGATAACAATCGACTTTGGATAGTATTTTCAAGACATTTCCTTAGTTTACAAAAAAAAAAAAAAAAGCACATAATTTATTTATTTATTTAATAAACATCGAGTGTTACAAATTTGATTAGACTTTATCATACTTGTATATTGTGACACTCGATGTTTAAATATTTTGTGACTAAAAACGGTAACTTAGTAAAAAAAGGAAAGAAAAGAAGCTTGCTTACCTTAGCTTTTGGGATAACCTTGACAGCAACATGGTGACCCTTGAGTTCTCCCTTCCTGAATATAGCAGAACAAGTATACCCAAAATGCCCTCTCCCAACCTCACTCCCAACTTCCAACTTGTTCTTGAAATGCTTTGAGAATCCGAAGCTCTTGTCCAGCGCAACCGCCACGCCCTCCTCGCCGCCGCCGCCCACGCTTCCCTCCGCTACGCTCGATGAGTTAGGCTTCACTGACCCCTGCCGCCGTGCCAGCACCGCCTTTATGTGCTTCGCTGGCGACGGCGGCGGGAAAGGCCGCTTGAAGAATCGCCGCGGCGTCGACTCCGACCCCGTCCTCACCGGAGATCTCGCCGGAGATTTCTTCGAGAAGAGGTAGTGAGCTGGACTAGGGCTGTAGAACGGGAAGAATGGGGTCTTCTTCCCAGCATCACTACGGACTCCGCCATTGACGGAGCTCGAGTTGTAACCGTTGGATGATGCTACTGCTTCTTCTGATTCTTGTTTGGAATTGTTGTTGTGAGAAGGTGAAAGAGACTCGGGAGGAGCCTTTGAAACGCAGAGACCCATTTTTTTTTTTACAAATATGGGAATCTCTGCGAGTGTTTTTGTGTTGTGTTCTAATCTGATCCGAGTTTAAAAGTCAAAGTCAAAGGGGGTGGTGGATAGTCATGAAGAGATGGAAGAGTTTGGTGGCAGATTCGGAAGATCTGCAATGGAGTTTTGGGATTTCAAATTTGGAAATGGGTTTGGGGAGATTAATTAAGGGTGTGTGATCAATGAGAGTGTTTGAAGAAGAAGGAAGAGAGAGAGTGAAGGATCCGTGAGAAGTGATAAAAGGTAAACGACGAGAGTTTCGCTTTTTATGTTGCACGCAACGGAAACAACTAAATTTAATTTGGTCGTTATTTACTTTTTTTTTTTTTTTTTTTTAATGGGTCATTTACTTATTTCAAAAGAAAGATTTTGTTGAACTAATTTGGCCTGATTTGCGAATAAGCTTACTATTCCACTTTTTTTTTTTTTTTTAATTCATCGTGTGCGTGCAATAATTCATTAGTAATGAACAGGATTCATATTTTTCGAAAAACTAAATCTTTAACTTATGAATAGTACTACGAAATTAATATTATGGAGTTATTAGGGAGCTAATAAATCCAATTATAAGTTATCATCCGAAACTAAAATAGTCATAATATGAAACTGAAGATAATGACGACAATAAAACGGCGTCGGCGGCCAGAATCGTGCGAAGAAGAAGAAGAAGAAGAAGAGACAACGACTCTGGTGGAGTTCAAATAAATCGCCGTTGTGCTCTGCCTTGCTACTGCTGTATCAAAGTCAACAAGGTGAAGACCAAGAAGCAACGGCGGCGCGGTGAGGATGCGGTGGAGGGAGAAAGGAAGAGAGATAGGAGATCGCAACGAAGAAGAGGAAGTAGTGGTGGCGATGCGGCGATGATGTGGATGTTGAAGGCGGAGATGAGTTCGGGTGAGGGCTGTGACGAAAATGAGTTTTGGTTGTTGTTTTAGTGGAAGAGAGGGTGGAAGGAGGGGAAGGAGTCGGAGAAGATGAGTTGCAGAAGATGAAGCGTGAAAGAGAAAGTAGAGGAAATCTATTGGTTAGTTGGCTGGGTTTATTATTGGCTACATAGTGTTTTTCTTAACTTATATATATATAAATGATTTAAAATCCTAATTCATAAGCCTAATTATTCTCCTAATTTCTAAATAAAGGATATTTTATATTTGAAAAATAATATTTATATTTAAATTTTTTATCCTTTTAAATATTAGGAGGATAATTAGACTTATAAGTTAGAACTCCCTATCAATGAATAGAATAGTTCCACAGAAGCACACTCAAAGACAGGTGAGCCTTCATTATATATTGTTATTTTTTAATATTTAATATTTAAAAGACATTTTGAATGCTTTACTTGTTAAAACATCCAACATGTGGTTCAGACTTTGAGCAATGGAATCATCATGAGAGATACCTTTAGTGTTCATATTGCTAGTTTTTTTATTATTATTATTTTGGATGACTATAAGAAAATGAAAACGAATAGCTCTTCACAATTGCTCTCTCTTTAGAGAACGCTCCCCTATTTTTCTTTCAAATGCGCGTTCCTTCTCTACAGTGCAGATGGTCGCCGCCGCCAGCTAACAAGGCAGTGGCTCTCCAACTCAACCCAATCCTTTTCCTTCTTTTCCCTTTTTGTTCTTTCTCTCTTCCTTCTCTTCCTTTTTCCTTTCTCTTTCTTCTTCAGCCTTGTTACCTCTTTTGTTTCTCTTTTTCTTTTTTCTTCTTCGTGTTTTATGTTTTCAGTTTTACTATTTTGTGTTTTATGTTTTCGTTTGTGGATTTAGATCTGAGATCCAGATCTAGATCTCAAATAACCCTTTGTGGTGTTTTCGTCCCTTTTGTGGCGTAGTTTGGCTCCTTTTGTTGCTACTGTTGTTGTTTTGGTTTAGATCTGCTTAGATTTGTGAAGAAAACACCATAGGAAGTGGTTTTTGTTCATGGAAAAAACTTCAGATATAAAAGATATTCACGTTTATGTGGAGAAGAAGAAGAGGTATCCTACAATGTTGTAGCATGTATGTGTAGATTAAGAAACAATGGTGACCCATAATTGTCCTGGTTTTTACTTATTACGATTTTCAGTAATCGAATGTTGCGCCTCCGATTAAACTCAAGTTCAGTATATAAGATATGTATCTTCCTTTTTCGATGTAGATATCTTATTTTTTTATGTCATATATAAGTGTCGTTTGGCTTCTTATGAATGAAAATTATTTTAACCTGTAAAAAAAAAAACCGACTAGCTCCACATGCTCTATATTCATCTCTATACAAGGACGGACCTACACTATGAATTGAGGGGGCGCTTGCTCCACTGAAATTATAAAGAGAAAGTAAAAATTATAATTAATTATATATTTGACTACAGGTGGCAAAGCATGCTATCCACCCCGCCAAACCCCGCTCCAAAACGAGGCGGGACGGGTCAGCCCGCTAGACTTCTGCGGGCCTACAACCCCACCCCGCCCCGTCAAAGGGCGGGCTAGCGGGCTACCCGCCTTTTTTTTTGTTCTACAATCTCAATTACTCAAACCTGTCCATTGTCCGTAAACCAAACTCCAGAATTTCATTTAGAAAAAAAAAAACCAAAATTCCAAATATACACACACAACACAAGGTACCTAATTAAACAATTTCCAATATCAATACATACTAACTAGTTAATTAGTTAATGAATAATTCAATATCCAAATTTGCAAGTAATACAACCACAACAGTCACAAAAAAATGCAACCACAACATAATATCACATAGTCACACACACATAATCTTTTTCATTGTCTAAGTCATCACCATAAATGTCCAAACATCACTTAAGTCTTAAAGTCATAAACCTCAAACCATAACAATAAGTCAAGTCATAAACCATAACAATAAGTCATAACCAAAAGTACAAATATAAAGTACTCCAAAAGACTAAAACAACAACAGATTAAATTAACACAATCTAATCATCATTCATCAACTTCCAAATCAATGACATTTGAATCCACTCCAAAAGTTGAAGTATTTCCTTGCTTTGCACCTTGAGTAACCACATCTTCACTGTTTCCTACAATTCCCACAATAATCAGAATTTTAAAAAAAATATGAAACAAAAAATATTGATCAAATAAAAATTTAGTATGTTATAAGATTAGTTAGTTACCAACTAACATATCCTCACCAAATCCATTTAACCAATTTCGACAATAAATCACAGCCTCAACACTTTCTCAACACTTTCTGGAAATAAATGGCTCCTATACTTGTTAATCACATGTGCTCCAATGCTAAAAGTAGACTCAGAAGCCACTGTAGTGATTGGAATACTCAACAAGTCACGCGCCATGATTGATAGCTTTCGATATCGTGGCTCATGCAGTTTCCACCATTCAAAAACATCCAAATCTTGAAAATAGTCCTTTGATAAAAGTGGCTATTCCAAATATGTGTCAAGTTGATTCTTTCCACTTGAGACCTCAGCTTGATTGTTATACTTCATCAATTTCTAGTAAACAAGAAAAATAAATTATCAAGAGGAAAGAACTATGTTATTAAAGCTAAAGTAAATGATAACAAACCAAAATTAAAACATTACTTACACCACTCATGAAAATGTGCTTCTTGCTAGCACTTTGAATGGATGGTGCCACAGAAGAAGGATGGCTAATAGTTCTTTGTTCTTCAATTGTTGGAAGAGGATTATTGTCATATTTTTTAAATAGCTTGTATAACTTTTTTCTTCACAAATTCCACCTTCCCTTTTGCAACTTCAGCATCAGTCTCTTCATACATCATCTCTAGAGTAGAGATCTTAAGTCTAGGATCAAGAATAGCGCCAAATGAAAGAATGACACTATACTTGTCCCAATATCTCTTGAACTTAGACATCATCTTTTCCCCCATGCCCCTTAGAAGGTCATTCTCACTTATCAAACTTTCCATCAACACACATTGAATATGATAAACTTGAAGGAAATATAAATTCAATGTAGGATAAGAAGTGCTAGAAATCAAATTCGTGATCTCATAATATAAAAATTCAGACATCCACTCAGCTCTTCCCCATTCCTCAATCGATGGACAATGCTTGTGCCCATGATCAGTTGACTTTAGATACTCAAAAGCCTTCCTATACTTAATAGCACTCTCAAGCATGATAGAATTCTCCCGAGTAGTGACATCTAGATGCAACCCACTTGTGAATTTCATATCTTGAATTGCTGAAACACACTTTTTAAACCTAATCATTCTACTTTCTGATGCCCTAACATATTTTACACTCTCTATAATCTTCTCTAATGCATTATGAGCAATCTTTAGTCCATCTTGCACAATAAGATTCAATATGTGGGCAGAACAACGAATATGAAAGAACTCTCCATCACACAACAACCAGTTATGCATATTCAAAGTGCTTCTCAAATGATCTTGGCATGTATCATTAGCAGATGCATTATCTAAAGTAAGAGTCATAATCATCTTCTCAATTCCCATTCATTTAAAAGCTCAAAAATTTTGAAAGACAATTCAAATCCCGTGTGTGGAGGAGGCATATGACAAAAGCTCAAAATTTTACTTTGCGACTTCCAATTTAAATCAACAAAATGAGCAGTTAAACATAAATAGCCTTTGGTGGTAATAGAAGTCCACGAATTAGAAGTTAAATAAATTCTATTAGGAATGACTAGTAAAATACTTTTAAGATTTTCCTTTTCCCTTGTATAAATTTTCAGCACATCCTCCTTAAGAGTATTTCTAGTAATGAGGGCCAAATTCGGACTAATATATTTTACCCAATTCCTAAACTTCCTATTGTCAACCATAGAAAATGGGACATCAAAATCAATCACAAAAGCAGAAAACATCTCACGGGATACATGCTATCTATCTTGAGTAATCCCATTTTATTTTGCATTTTAATTAAAGCTTGACCCATATCCTCATAGTTTATTTTGACATACCTGTCCAATTGACGCTTAAGTGATGAAGTCCCATAAGCTTTACCACCAGTTTGAACATCTTTTTGCATCTATCACACCGAGCTCCTGCGATCCTATCCTTACCAGTTGCAGCTCTTTTGAAATATTTTCAAACATCAGAAGTTGCTGTCATGTTTTTCTTGTTAATAGTTTCTTCAGCAATTTGAGTTTGAGTGGCATCTTGGGATTGTTTTGCTACATTTCCAGCATCAACAACCTCCATGTCTTTAGAGGGGTTTTTTTTCAGACCACATTTTCTAAATTCCTAATCAACAACAACAGTTCATTAAAACTTTAATCAGCAAACACATAATCAAGCAATCAACCATAACATTAATAATCAACAGTTTAGAGGTTTAACACTAAATATTTTGAAAACCAAAATTAACAATTACTAATCAACCTTACTAATCAACACATAATCAAATAATCAACCATAATAGGCAAACCCATAATCAAAAAATCAAATAATCAACCATAAGATTAATAATCAATATCTCTAAGGTTTATGGTTTAATAACAAAAATAAGCAAATATAACAACAGAAGCATAACCCAATGATGTAAACCCCTAATCATCATACACATGTTAACAGATTTTAGAACAAATGAAAACTACAAATCAACATTTGCATAACATAAATAATTAACAGTCAGATTGTAGAACAAAACTACAAATCAATTTTTTTATAAAATAAATAATTAACAGAGTTTAGTATAAAACTACAAAATTTTTAACTATAAATAAATAACAAATTTTTAACTATAAATGATTAACAGATTTTAACTAAAAATAATTAACAAAGTAAATAAATGTTATCATGAGCTGTCGTCGAGAGGAGGAGCAGGGTCCGTTTGCTGCAGTGTCGGAGAGGAAGAGCTAGTGTCGTCCTTGAGATGCTGCGGGAGAGGAGGAGCTGGCCAGCTAGGTTAGTGTGCCGCCGAAGGGAGAATAGTTGGGCGTCATCGTGAACTGCCACAGGAGAGAAGGAGCCGAGGAGTTGGGTTTGTGTGTTGCGATGCTACCGACGGAGAGGAGGTGACGTGGCGGACGGCGTCAGATTGAAGAGACAAAGACGAGAAGTGAAGTGAGTATGAGGAGATCTGGAAATGGGACTTGAGAGTTGAGAGTGTAAGTCTCAGAAAGACAGAGAGTGTGAGAGGTGTAAGAGCAGCGCATTGACTGTGTTATAAGGGTGTGTGAGTGAAAGCCTAATTTTTTGCATTTATACACCCCTTGAAATGACAATAACGCCCCTGCCTTTTAAAACAAAATACATTGCTGACCCACCAAAGCCCGCGGGTTCAGCGGAGCGGGTTTGGCGAATTTTTTTATATTTTTGCGGGTTCAAATTTCCACCCCGACCCGCCTTTTCTGGCAGTTTTGGCGAGTCAGTCCGGCAGGTTCGTCCCGTTTTGCCACCCCTATATTTGACCAATTATTATATTACCTATGCCCCATGATAAATTAAAAATGATTTTTATACCATAAATAATTTAATAAATGAGCATTGTAATTTTAATTAAGTGAGAGGTAATTAATAGTTGAAAATTACAATGAGTAATAGTGTAAGTTTTCGTTATTTTATATCATTATATTTTTATATATAAGTTTAGTTTTTTTGGTATTTATATATAATTTTAATTTTAAACTATAAATACTAGTGTATTAATAGGTTTACTGCGTCTATTGATTAGCTCTTTTATTTATTAAATGTAATTAATTGTAAGTATTGAAAAAAATACTATTAATTGTGAACTTGGGATAACAAGTTGTTTATAATTTAATTAAGATTTCGAGTTTAAATTTTGAAAATAGTAAATCCTTTCTAGAAATTATATAGTATACACATTGATATTTAACAAATTTAGTTTGGTATATTTTCGCCACCACTATTAAAATTTTCTGGGTCCGACATTGTCTCTATAGAATTCTTTGCCAAGAAATCAACAGCTGTGTTATATAGAATTATATAGTATAAACATTGATATTTAATAAATTTACAAGTTGGGAAATATGTAGGAGTTTCTCCCAAATACGAAGTCGAATCTAAGGTTGGGGGCTACCATAGATAGCGCTTAGAAACTAGTTCCTATCATTCCATCCAAGTTCAAGAGTGACACATTGATCTGAAATATCCTTAAAATTACAAGTGATTCTGAAGGCTCCAGAAGCCAAGACCCAAATTCCACCCTTATGACCAATCGACTCAGACACACGAATCGCCTTGTACCCCAGCCTATGCCAAAAAATCTTCAAAGAACTGAAAACAACATGAGTTTCAAGGATAATAAGCAAGATGGAATTTCCTAACTAACTCTTTCAACGAACTTGGGCCATTTTATTTGATGCACTCCTAAAATTCCAACATACAATATTGAATTTTGTCATATCCATAAAAACAAATGAAATGAAAGGTGGTGGCAGAACCTCATGTGTTGGAAACCTTGGTGGAAGCAATGTTCTTGTTGTACCCATTTGGAATCCCTTCGCCCACTGATGACGATGCCGGCTTATAAACCACTCGGTCGACAAACGCTTCATCCTTAGCTGCTATGTCATGCAAAGAAATCTCTTTATAATCGCATCCAAGTGGTGCCTTCTCTCCTTGTGCCGACGGAAGTAAAGGATCAGATTCAGGTGATGTGGTTGCCACATTGTAGTTCACATTAATAAAAGCAACAAGAGAATTTTGATGACAGTTGACCAACCCTCCTTATCATCATGTTTGGCATTATCCGGGTTTGTTTTCATGTCTGATTACTTCGGGATATCATTGTTATTTCCTCTAAATTCAAAATGTCGATTCTTAGAATTAATGACCTTAGGTTCTTCCACAGCTGATTGCGTATTAACAAAAGTACGTTCTAAATATGCTGGAGAATGATCTTGTTGAACACACTTGGATGTCTCATGACCAAAACAGTTACAAGTATCGCAGATTAATTGCAAATTCTCATACTCGATATCAAAAACATGTACTTCAATTCGAATCTTCTTCTTAATCGGTTGACTCAGATTAATCTCGACGTACGCTCGCGCATACCTTCCCTTATTAGCTGACTTGGTAGCTAAGTCAATTTTGATAGGCTTTCCAACGGCTTCGACAATACGCATCATTGCATTCTCACAATTCCACCATATACTTAGACTTGAGATCCTGAACCAAACAAGAGTTGTGCCAAATGAGTTTTCACAAGACATAAAAGAAGAGATCAATGGCTTAACAACCAAGTAATGCCCTGCAAAGGTCCTCCAATAAGAACCTTTTCCTTGTCTTCAGGTTGGTTGAACTTAATAAGGAAATATCCATAACCAACATCCATAACATGAAAACCTCCTTTAATACGCCAAATTTCACGAAGTTTGTGAATCATTGTTGTCTAAATAACATGTTTCCCCAACACCTTTATAATAACAACTTCTTTATAAGGTTCAGCAAGTACATCGCGAGCTTCACAAGTGAAAGACATGGCTGGAATATCATCCTCAATATTGGAATCAATAAGGGCTTTTTTTCTCCAACAAGAGTATCAGCAAACCCTAATGCTTTTATGGAAGAATTACCAACCACCTTGTCCCGAAATGAAGTTTTAATGGTAGCATTCTCTGCACTAATTTGAGGTCCAACATTCTCCTTATTATTACCAGGAGGAAGTGTTAGTCACGTAGCACGGATACTCAAGACGGGGGTGAATTGAGTATCTCAACAACAATGAATAATTTTTGCGGAAACGTAAATATCTAAGAATAATGAACAACAC
>JASCZI010212131.1:5169-30934 GCA_036250425.1 Stylosanthes scabra
GTTATCCCTTGCTAGTTATGTATAGGGTCCTTAGAGGGATGAGTATGTATTTAGAGTACTCAATGTTGAATATTAATATGTAATATTGTTACTTGTATACATATCTGCCTGAATTGCTTGTTGTTAAACTGAAACAGGTAAATAACAAGGATTGGTAATGTTCTAAATACAGAAGAAACTTTGTCGATGTTTCGGTAGGAATGTCAAGGTTCTAATAGAGGCTCAATAGTAAACGATTTTAGTACTAAATTGAAGGTTTTAGAAGGTCCATAACTCCTAGTTATTGGCACGACCGCGACGTGCTAATTCCTAGGGTGTTATACAAGCCAATAGCCAAGTCGAAGCCATGAATAAAATAATCCTAAACGGATTAGAAAAGAGGCTTAATGAAAAGAAAGGATGCTAGGCGGAAGAGCTCGGAAGTGTATTGTGGGCATACAAGACCACAGAGCAGTCTGCAACCGGTTCAACACCCTTCCGACTCACTTACGAAATAGAAGCAATGATCCCGCTAGAAATCGTAGAAAAGACAACTCGAGTATCAGCTTACAACCGGAAGGAAATGAAAGCGATAAGAAAACCGAGGCAGACCTGATTTCCGAAATCAGATAAGAACCTAGGATCAATCAGCAGGCGACAAAAGAACTTCTAACCACCAGATACAACAAGAAAATCAAGAAAAGAGACTTAGAAGAAGGTGACTTAGTGCTGCGAAGAGCAAACATTGGAGGAAAAAACGCGGCCCAAGGAAAGTTAGGAGCAAACTGAGAAGGCCCTTACCGGGTAGTTGAAGCCCTCGGAAAGGGAGCCTATAGACTCAGGACAATAGAAGGCACCCAGGTTCCAAGAACCTGGCACATATGTAATTGAATGTAGCAGCATGCCAGCATGTACTCTTTTTCCTCCCATATTTTTTTTCTCGAAAAAAAAAAGGTTTTTTGGATAGAAAGGTTTTAATGAGGCATGTAAGCGTTCCGGCCACATCGGTCGTTAAATTTAATATATCAGTATTCACTTATTTCTTGAAACTCATCTTCCTTTCTCAATTCTCTGTTAATTGAGTTGTCGCTACCAAAGACATAAAAAAAAACCTCAAGCAAAAACGCAAGCATTTCAGAAAATGCAAAAGAGCCCGGGAGCCCTACGGAAAGAGGCACCAAAATAACCCAAAGGGCAATATAAAAAGCGGACGCACCAAACTCTGCGGCACCACACCGGACTGATCATACGGGAGATGAGATGCACTTAAACAAAGCCTTGCAAAAAGATAGCAAAAAATATCAAAAAGCCAAAAACTTGCACAAAAATGGAAAGAAAAATATCCATACAAGTGCCCCAACAGCAGAGACTCAAGCAAATATCCAACAATAGAGTAAAGGGTTTCAAAACAAAAATGAAACTTATACAACTTCAAGCGGGGCATTCCCCATCTTCTTCCGGCACCGTCTCTTCCAACTGTGCCTCCACTTGCTGCGGTCCCTCAGGATGCTCCGGCTGCACCTCTACCACTGCCTCTGAACACTCCCCGGCCTCCTCCTTCAAATTATAAATCCTCTGGCCCTTAGGATCCTAGCAAGTTTCTAGAGTAATAACCGAGAAATCTATAACTGGATTAAGATAGCAAACGTGATCCATCAAAACCTCAAATGTCTCTTGAACGATTTCCTCGATCTCAGCAACCAAGCTCTTCCATTCTCCGTACCAGTGGTCTGCAGCAGCCTCAACCATACCTAAGGTCATCTGCTTCTCCTTTAAGGAACGAGTAAGAGTCTCAACCTTCTCCCGCTCCTCATCCAAAGCAGCACGGCAGGACTGAAGCTCAACAGCCTGCACCTTGCTGTCCTCCTCCACCTGAGAAAGTTGTTCCAAAGCAGAAAGGCGTTCGCCCTGCGCGACAGACAGCTGCTCAGTCAAGGAGTCAATCTTGGCCTGAAGAGGGGAGAGGTCAAAGATGTGTCCCTTTCCACAATAAGGACAACAACCTGATCCTTGGCGGCTGCAAGCTCTTTCTCCACCTTAAGCATGGAGGAAAGAACACTTTCCAGCTCAACCTACAACGTCAAAGACAAAAGCCTCAAAATAATTTCAAAAAATCATTAGAAAAGGGCACAAAAAATGAAGCAAAACACAGAAATACCTGTAGGCACGCAGTAAGCTTGCAAGCGTATCGATGAGCGGTTCCAAGAAGTTGCTCCGGAGGCATATGCCCGAGAGCTTTCCGAACAGAACTTTGAGTAATTCCAGAATCCAAAGCCGCCCAGTAGTTAAAATCAGCGGGAAATTTGCAATCCAAAGGACTAGTCTCGTGCTCCCAGGCAACATCATCCCCCAGAACAACATTCTCAGGAAAGGACTCGTGAAGCTTATGCTTCCGTCTCTTCTGCTTCAAGTCGGCGGAAGGATCTTCCTTCACACCTTCCTCACCATCCAAGCAGATGGGCTTTTTGGCAGAAGTAGCCAGAGGAACCTTCTTGGACTTAGCAGAAGGACCAGGAGGGACCACCACCAAAGGGGAGGAAGCGGATGTCCCAGCAGAAGCAACCGGGACAGTTAGAACCGGCAAAATCGAGCGAGGGCCTGTCCCCAACCTCCGCCATCTTCAACTTAAGGCTATCAAAACGAGTCTGCTTCTCCATGTCTCTGAGCAAACTATCTGCAAGAGAAGGATTTCAAAAAGAGCCAAGATACCAACACGAGACAAAAAAAAAGAAAAAGGAAGAGAAAAAAATGAACACAAGAAAAAATACCAAGGAACGCTCCAACTTCGGCGTCACTATGATCTAGGATCCAACAACACTTAAAATTGGATTTCTTTCCCAATCCAGCCGGAAGAAACTAAAGGAATTGAGATGCAAGGGTCTCAAGGTGATCCAAGTGGTTTATTTGGCCGTCCTTCACCTCGGGATTCCAATACACCCAGGGAAAGGGTTTCCCCTCGTTGTCAAGGAAAAAGGTCGTCTACCAGGAAAAGAAAGAACTTTAAAATAGTGTCATTTAAATTCCTGGATAGACTCCTTAAAAGCGTCGAAGAGCCTCTACCCCTGATGGGCACGGAACGATGTACACCCTTTCCCGGTAGAAGGAACGTGCAAATCATAGATATGAAGGAATACACCCCAAGACAGGCGGAACCCGAAGTGAAGGCAGACACGCTCAAAGGTCTGGAGAAACCCCCAACCATTGAGATGCAGCTGACTAGCCATTACCCGGCACTGCGTCATCACCTCCCTCTGAAATTCGGTAAAAGGGAGGCGAACTCCTAAACGAGTAAAAAGCTCTTGATAAACCCACAGGAAGTGGACCCTATCCTCCTTTGCCCGGAAAGGAAGCGGTCGGAAGGACAGGCTGCCTCAATCACGTAATCCCCCTCAGAAGCCCCGCTCTCTGTCAAACTCATCCCTTGACAAAGCTCAGGGAGCATGTTGGCGGTTATCACAAAAGGCTGAGAGAAAATTTCCTCATCAACCCAACCATACAGTGCCCCCTCAGCTTCGGAAACCACCTGAGGGCGACAAATATTTTCACAAGACTTCTTCTTCGCCATTTCTCAAATAAATAAGCCTGCAGAAGAAAACAAGGCCAACGATAAAAAAAAAATAAAGAAAAAGAGAGAGAAGAAAGAAGGAAATGGCCACGAAGAAGAAGAAAAACAAGGAGAACCATAATCAAAAGAAGAAAACCCAGGGAAGGAGAATACGGTAGAAATACTCTACAAAAAAAAAGAGAAATATCACAACAGCGTAGAAACAAAAAAATGCAAGCAAAGGAAAAAGAAAATAACAAGAAAAGACATGTACCAAAGAAAGCAACGAGCAAATGAAGCAAAGTCCAGGGAAATGATGAAGAAGGATGAAGAAGAACAGCAAGAGAGAGAAGTAAAAACGAAAATAGAGGAGATAAGAAAATGACTCTTGAGTCTCAAAAGGCTTTTTTAAACACGCCTTGAGAACTCATGGGGTAAGTCATTGATGGGACGGTTACAGAAAATTCGAAAACCGCGCCCTCTCAAAAGCCAATAAAAAGTCATCATTACCCTTTGAGATGTCAGCAAAAGAAAATAGAAGAAACATCCGACTCCACGAGACATCTTCACAGAACAGGAAGCAGCCGAAAAAGAGGAAGCTTAAATCCTCAAGACCACCCAGAAATAAACACATGGTCACCTCGGAAACTAGGTCCGAAGACTCAAACTCCCGAGTAGGGGCAATGTTATGAACCGGCTCCCAAAGGCTCAATCCATTCGAGATAAGGCCACAAACAAAAGGCCCACGAGGATAAAACCAAACCAAATCTCGAAAGATATGATATGGTCCCAACAGATTCCATAGGGATCTCAACCACCTGAAACTATATAAACAGGAGGCAACACCCCCTAAAGGTACGTTCTCACTAACCCTACCCCCATATTTGACTTAGAACCCCATAATCCTAATTCTGGGTTTCTAGGGCCATTCTCACATACATCAATCTCCTTCTCTGTCATAGGTCTCGGTAACGCCGGTGAGCTTGGCAACCTGAAGGCACATCTTCTTACTTCGATCATTGAGACTCGGCACCCTGTCCAAAGTCCTTTTAACAATCGTTAAGTAGCCCAACCTTAACAAAAATATTTTATTCTATTTTATATATATATATATATATATAAAATAAAAATTAATCATCCAAAATCATAAAATCTTACCATCCAAAAAATCAAAACTGATAATTTAAAATTGATAAAACTGATTATCTAAAATTAAAAATTAATAACATCAAAGAAGGGAGGAGAAGAGGAGTCATGGCCATGACGGTTGTGACAAAGGCCATGGTGGTCTCACAGCAATTGTGACAACAAGGAGGACGATGATGATCAATAACAACAATGCCACATAGCAGATGTCGTCACCTCATTATTTTCTCTTCTTCGCTTGAGCTTAGCTCAAGCTCCTTCCCTCTCCGCCGGTCGTCGAGTTCTCTCTTACTCTCACAAGAAGCAACGATGATGGAAACAACACAGGCAGCGGTGATGAGAAACAACAAAGGTGACGAAATAGAAGCCTCGCTCTTCTGCCATCTTCCCTTGAACGACTCTAGCTTCTTCCTTCTTCCCCTTACGTCGGCCACACACTCTTTCTTTCTAGATCTGATAGTAGAGCAGAAGTAAAAGAGCCCACCACCAGCGTCGGAAGCGACCGCAATAGCCTCGCTGATGGAGCCTCAAATGCGGCAGTGTTTCCTCTCTAGTGTGAGTGGTGGTGGTAGAGATGTGACATAAAGGAGAGATGGAGGAGAGAATAAAGGGTGTTGATTATCAAAGCATGGGTCATTGATACTTATTCTTACATTTAATACATGAGAATGTATATAACCATATTCTGGTATCATCGGGTATGTAATGAACTTAGAATCAAGGATTCTTTTTTTTGTTTTTTTGGTATAGTAGAATAATGGAATTAACTCGATCGTTGCCAACGTCATTACGAACGTTCAAGTGAGAAATTAAGAGTGCATTTGGCTTGCGTTTTCGTTTTATTTTCAGTGTTTTTTATTTTTTGAATTTTCCTCTTCTTCACTTCTTCTCTCAAGTTCTCTTTTCTCTGCAGTTCCGCCAGTCATGCCGTCGTTCGCCGCCGCGTTCTCCTCTGTCGTGCCATCATTCCCCACTCTTTCTAGTGGTGGTGAGGTTATGGATGATAACTCATCTAATTTCGGATGTAAATTATTTTTTAAGTTTCAAATGATAATATTTTTAGTTTCAAATGATAACCTTTAATTTGACTTATTGATTCTGTAATAATTTTTTTTTTATATGCAAACTCTCTAATAACTCCCTTCCATAGCACGGTTCGAAGGAAAAATAGACGGTGAAAGGGGCCCAATCAAATTCCAGCCAGGCCCATATAATGGAACATGGTCTCATCTTCACGGTCATGGTGTTCTTGCAGGCCTCACGGCTCTGGCAAACGTATGAGGCAGTCTTCATCCACCGTAATCACTAATAACAGTATCAGTACGCCCCTCTCGGCTCTCGCTTTCTCTCAGACCCTGTAAAAAGTCGCATGCCACATCTATAACTGATAACTGAAACAGTTATTTCAATCTCTCTTCTTTTATAGTCAGCTTGAGTTCGTTGCGCGTGCTAACAACGCTCCCACGCGAATCTACGTTTCTCTTTCTCCATTCTTTTGTGCCTTTTGCAACTTTGATGCCTTCACCAATGCAATTCATCTAGAGTTCCTACAGGTACAATTTCGAATCCATCGTAACTCTTACTCTTCTCTTCGCACTCATTCTTGCGTTGTTCTGTATTCGAATTTTGTTGAAATATGTGGCAATTATACAAAACGTTCCTCACAATGAAAATGCTTTATTATTTATTTAGTAATAACTAAGAAAAAGAGAAAATAAAATGAAATGTTGATATGTTCTTACTTTGTTCTTACTTCTGCATTCAGTTTCTGATCTTTCCGACGCAATTTGTTTATGGTGCAAGGAACTGTAGAGTGATAGTCTGATAGATACTCTTTCTTAGCTGAACATACTATATTTGATTAAGATTTAAGTATTTTACCCACTCTTCATATTCAGTTATACTCAAGAAATTTAGGGTTTTGAAATCTTAGTAGAATAGTGGGAGTGTTTCTCTGCCTGGTTTGATTGTTTAGTTTTTTCTGCCCCTTTTTCTAAAAAAAAAAAAAAAAAAAAGAAAAAGGAAAAGCAGATATGGATAATTCCCAAGATCAGCCACTCCCTCCAGGGGTTCATTCTTGGCCTAACTATTCATCAAACGCGCCTCAAACTGTTATTTCGCACCCGGTTCCAGGAACACAGTATCATTCAAGCAATTCTGGACCACCGTATCAGTTTCCTCCCGGTGTTCCAGTTACATCTTATAATAACTCCCAACAAGGATCCCTCCCCCAATATGGGGGTGTCACCGGCCAAGCCTTTACCTCAGAGGCCTCTCCTTCGGCCGAGCAAAATAAGTTTTCAAACCCTGTTGCTGGAGGATCTCAGATTGTTGAGAATACTACATCAGTAGCATCACTTGAATCAGGTTTTTCACAGAAAGTTGGTGATGCCATGGTAGATGTATCGAATGTGTCTGCCAAATGCTCCAATATACAAATACAATCAAGCAGTGCCAGTGACATAGAAGCTACTGCTCAGGATGCTGTCTTACGAGAACAAGTATGTACCTGGAGTCCTGTATTCAATTTTTCTTGTTTTCTTTACATTTTTATTTAGTTGTTCTGAGTATTTTGGATTTTATCTTTGCTGTAAGGAAATTGCAACCCAAAATATCATAAGGAGCCAAAGGTATGGACTGTTTTTTTCTTGAGCTATATACTTTCTTCATTTTGAAATAGTTGTTACTTGTTACATACTCCTTCCTTTTCAAAATAAATGTTCTAAAACAAAAAACACACTGACCAAGGAAAAAAAATCTTGGTGATAGTAGAAAATTATGTGACCATATAAAACTGCTCTCATAGAACGGAACAAACTTCAATCAATACAGTTATTACTACACTTGTTCTCTGTATTAAAGTTACGTTATTGTTAGGGGTAAAACTGGAAAAAGAAATTAATTCTGCATAGAGAGTAGAGATTAGGAATGGGATAAATGTTTTGATACGATAAAAATTGCAAATGGAACACTTGTTCTAAATCAGAGGGAGTATTTGAGAAATCTAGAATCACACTTTAATATATTTATTGTGCTGGTGTAGAGAGGGAAAAATTGAGGCTTCAACTGACAAAGATAATTTGGACATATTCTCGGAACGTCGTGATCCCAATGCTTTGAAGGTGCGTGATAGACACATGATTTGAATTAATTTTATTCCTTTCAATATAGTGGAATGAGTCCCATTTTTCTATTCATTAATGTACTTTCCTGTTTACGAAACAGGAACATCTGCTGAAGATGGCTACAGAGCACAGGGCTGAAATGGCTGTCAAGCGCGGGAAAGCTTCACGTCCAGAAGAAAGTCAGTATTTTAGTTACTTTAACCAAATACCTTCTTAGAATATTTTTGTCTTATACCATATTCTCCTTACATTAATGGTTGATGTTATTGGTGGAGTTGTTATACTACTCTTTTCTTGGCTTTTCCATTCTCTTTAACTTGCTTTCTTTATATATTGCTATCTGTTGTTTCAGCATTTTTGACTGATGATACTGAAGTTTATGAGGCTTTTATTTTTTCTTGTGGTGATTTCTGATTCTGAATATGTTTTCTCGCTGTGGATGCCTTTTTTTTCCCATTTATTGAATGACTCTTTGCCATTTTGTATAGTCATGTCATTTTAATTTACTTCTCTATCAAAATAAAGATGATAGTTAAGGCTTTGTTGATACATATGTTGGAAACTCCAAGAAGTCTGTTTTGAGCTCTTTTACTTATATATTTCTGTAGTGTTGGTGTAGTTTGGAGACAATTATGTAGTTTGTTGTTGCTTGTTGGCTTCGTCCTCGTGGTATTAGTTGTTTACTGTATTCAGAGTCTAGGGAGGTTTTGTTTCCTTCTATTCTAAAGAAAAATACTTTTTCTATTGAACTTGTCTTTTAACTTTAGATGTGGCAGAAGGTAAACAACGACTGCTCGTATAATGGAGGAAAAATATGTTCTGATGAGAGGAAAAGGCTAAACAAACACCCAATTGAAGGAACTTAGTTGGGAAGTTGCTTGGGTACTTTACACATAACAGGACCTCATACTCAGGGAATAAATACATGTCATATTCTAAAAAGACGTAATTAATGGCTAGCTTATTCCCTAATTGTCTAATGTTCCCACTGCCACGGCTATTTATCATATAGCAATTAGTTACTCGAATCATATCCGACAATTTCTCTCAAGATGAAGCTTACTAAGCTTTAAGTTTGTTATAAGCAAGCCCTTAATAAGAAAAACACAAAAGAACTCTGTAAAATATAGGTTGCAATAAAACTCATGGATGTTGGAGATGTCAGATTTGAAACATCATATTATTGAAGTGCTTAATAACAAGCACGAACTAGGTGAAGCAACTTTGTAAGATAGTGGCAGGATTGCTTGTATACTTGTATAGACACCGGGTTGCACTAGATATACTTATTAGGTATTAGACATGTTTTCGGGGAAAAGGTCATGAGCATTATTTCATTAGTGTTCCACATTGGGTTTGTCTAACCTATTCATCTGTCTGTCCTTGATTTGTCATGGGTTCAATTCTTTTCTTCTCCTACTTATTTGTATGTGCTTGTTGATTCTTGGAGCTTGCTCTGATCTTTTATTGGAGTGACTTTTCTCGTCATCACCGTTTTTTATTAGCAATTTACCGATAATCCAAATATTCTGGCACTATACCACAACTGTTCTAAAATTTTATTATATCTTTGACGAATTCATATGCTTTCCTTACAATCAATTTGGCTGTACTTTTATCAGGTAACTCAGAAATAGGTAATGGATATGGTGTACCTGGTGGAGGTGCCTATTATGATGCTCCCAATCTTAACACAACTGCAGGTATCATACATTAATTCCACAATTAGTTATGTTGTGTCATCCATTCACCCTTAGTTGATTCTTGAATTCTGGAGCAGGTTATTCTGAATTGAAAGTTGATGGAAGTTCTGAGCAGAAACATGCAGCTAAAGAATTGCCTGAATACCTCAAGCAGAAGTTGAGAGCTAGGGGTATTCTTAAAGATGACACACATAATGTAAGAATATTGATTTCATTTTATTCTTTGTTATGGTGAAACATTGCCCTCTCTTAACTTGTTTTCTTGATTTTTTGTTTTGTTTTTCTTTTTTTCCCCGGGGAGGCCATTATAGTAAAGTTTATTCTGCTGCACTTTTAATTTAGAATTCAATTTTCACCAGTGTTGGGTATTTTATTGTACATTATTTTCTGTCTGTCACTCTATTCTGACAGACTACCTGTTCTCAAATTTCAGAAAGTTACATCAGATAAACCCATGGAGAATGAAAAGTTGCCCCCTGGATGGGTATGTATCATGCATCATTTACTATGAATGTATACCTTTCATATAATTCTTTGCATATGATTTTTAATTGGGTATTTCCAAATTTCTTCATTTGTATGGGACTTCCATAAATGAGATCCTGGATTTGATTTGACAATAAAAAAATTGGAATTATACTTGGGTAATCATATCTAATTCATATTTAGTAATCACTGCAAGTTATGTGTGTTGAAAATATAAGAAAAGTTAGCAATTCATAATGGCTGCAAAAATCCTGGTACATAGTATATGAATTACAAAACAATATAATCAGTATAAACTATAACCATCTTATGTTTTAAAGCTGGATAGTTAGATGCCTTTCACTCTAAAGGTGTATAATTAATTATTTTGTGTATAATTAATTATTTTCATTCTAAGCTCAAATGATGAGCAGACTTCCATCACTTATTTTCTTTTTTCTTTTTTTCTAGCTCAAAATCACTTATATTAGTTTAGATTTCTATTTTTCATCTTAAATTTCTTGCTTTTATTAAATACTACATTTTCCTTGTAGGTGGAGGCAAAAGATCTAGGAACTGGTGCATGTTATTATTATAATGAAACTACTGGGAAGAGTCAATGGGAAAAGCCCCATCAAGCAGCCTTAAGTTCGCAGTCGTCATCTTCTTTACATCTTCCCGAGAATTGGATAGAGTCATTCGATGAAACATCAGGTTCAGCAAAATATCACGTATTTCCGTTTGGTCTTTCTATGGTTTGTACTATTATGTATTTCTAACTTCAAAAGGAGTCTGTGACATGTAGTTGTTGCTAGGAACAAGAGTTTGGAAAATGTTATATATGTGTGTGTTATATTAGTTTTGTTATAGAGTTCATGCCTCCAATAGTTGACAAAGCTTTCAGTTGCAATTTTTTCAATCAGATATAGGAGCTTCTACAATAGTTACCATTTTAAATTCTTGCTCCAGATTTGAGTGCCAATGCATTGATGTTGCAATTACCTATGACACTTTGGGCTATTTGGTGAAGGACACACTGGCTGCAATCATGCTTTAACAGCTTTTAGTCCTTAGCACTTTAAAAACATCAAAAGTTAATTAGGAAAAGATGCTTGACGGATCTGGCATGCTTTCAATTCCTAGTGCATTCTTACTATATTAGAATCTCATTCTTCCTTGATAGTTGATAAACCTATTGGAAGTATATGTTCTGTCTGAGGTTAAATGTTTTATTTGGACAGCAGTACTTGACAAAATTAAGACGAATGATATATTGCCAAGCCAGATAGGGTTAGCTCTGTTTTTTATTCTTAAGTTTAGTGAATCCATGACTTGATTTAATTGTCTTATTAACCATTCATCATTAGTAGCCTAATATATGTGTGTGTGTGTGTGTGTTATTCATGTTTGGCCTCATTTTATGAATCATAAAGTCATCCCATTTAATTCCTTCTTTATGTTGAAGGCCATAGATATTACTACAATACAAAAACTCATGTCTCACAATGGGAGCATCCTAATTCAAAGCTTCTGGAAGCTACTTCATATCACTCAGATTTGCATGCTGGTGGTGGGGATGGCCAATCATCTAATCTTCCAAAGTGCATGGGCTGCGGTGGTTGGGGAGTTGGCCTTGTGCAGTCATGGGGTTACTGCAAACACTGCACTAGGTATAGTAGTTCCTCTTGCTTGTTTATGGCTTTATTTTGGGATTTCTTGTAAGAATGCTTTTGCCATTGAAATGTATACCTTATAACCTTGTTATGCCTTAAATGATTTGGTATACCTAGATTTACATTAGCCATTGTATCTTAGACAAATAATAGAACGTGATATCACACATTCATATCAATAGTTGTGACATGGTTTTGCAATGGGGTTGTTCAGTGATAGCAATAAATGATTTTTCTCTAATGCCTTCTTGTTTTGCCTTACCTTAAAACGGACAAATGCAGAGTTCTGAATCTTCCGCAATGTCAGTATCTGAATCATCGGCATAGTAGTGCTGCACATCCCAGTGAAACTTCTGATCAAAAGGCTAGCAAGCAGAGGTATATTTTATCTTTGTACACATATCTACAGTCTTGCCTCTCATAACTGATTTTGTTGTTGCTATTCCTGTAGCCTGATCTCATTTAGATCGTCTCTTTGTCTACCCTGTAGTCTTTTTGAAAATTTTATGTGCTTGGAATTTAAAATATAGTGTGAGCAGTATAATTACAATTGTGGAATCTGCATTCCTGTTGAAAAGAGTTGGTAAATGTGAAAGACAAGCAAAGTTATCTTTTGAAGAGAAGTGCATAGTGTCCATTAAGTTCATGTGACAGATGATAATGCAGACAACCAACTGCAGTCTGTGAAATAAAATTTGGACTGCAATTACTCTGTATCTAAGTAATTTTAACTACTGGTCGAATTGCCATGCCGCAAATGATGAACATCTTTTTTATTTATTTATTATTTGTTTTTTCGGTTTAAGATGTGTCTTTGGATTTTATTATGGATTTGCACAAAGCCATAATGTATATATTGATCTCAATTTGTATCTCCAGGTCCAATTGGAAACCTCCTGTTGATAAAGGAAGTAGAAAAGGTGGCAAGAAGCGCACTTACGCAGAGGATGATGAGCTAGATCCCATGGACCCCAGCTCCTATTCAGATGCCCCTCGTGGTGGCTGGTATGCTTTCCTTTTAAAGTCACTAAATATAAAACTAATCCCGTTTAAAATCCTGTTGCTGTTGGAATGCTTATTTTTATTGCTTATAAACTTAGTTTTAGATAGAAAAGCATGATTGATGAATTTGGTTTTAATTTATGATCAATTTCAGGGTTGTTGGTTTGAAAGGTGTGCAGCCACGAGCAGCTGACACAACAGCGACAGTATGTGCTTTCTTATTGGATTCCTTATCCTCCAAGTGCTTTTCCTCCTATTTCGTTTTTAGTTGCTTTTCTTATCTGGGCATTTGACATCTATTCAATTTTATGCATTTTCAATTAAAAAAAAGGTTTTCTTGAACCTGGTATCCTTGGATGCTGTAATACTCTAAAAAGCATTTTGTAATTACTTAAAGTTATTGGTCAGAGTTATTTGAAAGCTAGTCAAACTATTATTGAATTGAGAGTAAAATATTATGCCTAGAATTGGCGGATGAGGAGTTTGCATTTGATAAACAAAACTACCTCAAGTGTTGGTATCAAGTGGCAGCGTTACTCAGTAATGCGCATGAAAGAACAGAAATTGTGCTTGTAATTATAGGTTCTGTCTTGGTTGTGACCTTGGCCAAGGTACAAATTCAATTACAAATGCCTTTTGTGGTTTATTTCAGGGTCCTCTCTTTCAACAACGACCTTATCCATCTCCCGGAGCTGTTTTACGGAAGAATGCTGAAATTGCTTCCCAAAAAAAGAAACCAGGTTCACATTTTACTCCCATATCTAAGAGGGGTGATGGGAGTGATGGGCTGGGTGATGCAGACTAGGACCATCTTATCAACATTAAAGAGTTCAACTTTGTCTTGCTTTGTACCAAGGGTATGAACTTTATCAGATCTGTTTCTTTAACAACTGAGTTATCGAATGATGCCTTTCGTTTGGCATAACCAACCGCGTTTTCACGCAATAGTCAGTGGCTTTTATTGCGTATGTCAAGGAAATTCGCATCAACACTTTTGGCAAATGACTGCAGAAGCTACTTTACAGTGCAAAATTGGAGTTAATGTACTTGAAGTAGTATGACAAGTGAAGGTAAAACTTGCATTGAGCTCGACTGCACTCGTCGCAGAAACTGCAGAACCTTGTGATTTTTTGCATCAAGGGAAGTTTATGCAGAACCTTAGGATTATAGAAAGAGCAGATGTTCTGTCCGTTCTGCATTTTCTACTCTTGTTTTTTATATGGCCGCATAGTTTTTACAGTTGGGCCACTGCAATAACTATAATTAGTTTTCATTGTGATTCTGGAGGATTTTATTATGGTACATGAGTTTTCCTTTGGCATTTTTGAAATACATGTATACCCTTGTATATGGATTTTTTGTAATTATTTGGTGTAGTGGTATGACTTTATTTGAAAGCATTCCAGTGTGTTATTTTATTCTAGTTTGCTATTTCTTAGAGCAAAATCTCCGAATTTTTTATCAATAAATAAAAAATTGCAAAATTACACATACAATAGGTACAGTTTCAGGAGACTAGATTTTTATGCTTTATTATTGGAAAATCGGTGACAAGTGATGATTATAATAGGAAACTTTGCTAGCATATATATGTGAGATACTACTGGTCTTGTTTTGGCCTTCGAGCCTACGAGAAAGTCTCACAGATCGAGGTGAGCTGTCGATAGTCGATACTGCTTGGCAGGCTTCATGGCTGTTCATAATAAATTCTACAAAAAATGTTTTATCAATTTTAAATGGTTGGCTTCTTCTTAAGAACTTTCCTTAATACTTTTATTTGGAGTCAAAACTTTAGTCACCAAAAAAAAAAACATGCCGTTTTAATTTATAGGTGAATATATTTCTGAAGTAGTCAACCTTTTGCGATAATTCAACAAATCTGGAGTGCGTGAGTATGGCACATTTCAATTCGAAGATACAATTGCTTCTGAGGTATTTATGTATTTCAGAATCACTTTTGAAGTTGTCTAGTCCATCCCGGAGGTTTAGTTTTATCTATGTAATTTGCTTTCACTATTTGGCGAGAAAATATTCTTTAGTATATTAAAATACCAAAGCAAATGTTGAATAAAAATAAATTATTTAAAAAATATTAGATGTATAAGTCGTTTTCTTAACCAAGTCTTTATTTTTCTTTTTTCTCCTCCTCCCCCTTCTTTTCTAACTAAAATTTGCAAGTGTGAGTGACTTTTGTTTAGGCCAATTTAATTGGAATTGATTACCCAAATACTTGTATACTTAATGGTAGGAAAAAAATTTTAAATAGATAAAATAAACTTGTTGTTTACCAAAATTCATTGTGCAAGAATTATTTACCAATTTTCATTTTGTTACTAGTATCGATTTAAGGCGGTATTAGACATAAGCAGTATCGGTCTAAAGCGGTACTAATATTAAAAAATTTGAAAATATTTGAATCAATACTGGCCTAAGGCGGTATTGAAATTGCCACAATACCGCCCTATGTTGGGCCGGTACTGAAATTTTGTCGCCTATGAAAAGAGCAGCAAGGTAAATATTTGAGGCAAAACACATTCCCACTTAAACAAGTGGCACAAAAACTTTTTTTATTTTGTAGTACATGCTAATGGCATCATAATCCGACAAGAGTACGGGACATCTTTCGAGTTAAACGCCCTGATGATGTTTAGACATAACCGCGTTAATAGATTGTGGGAGCTGAAGTAGCTTATTCTGTCTCATCTTGGTCCAGAGTGCGGTCAGGAGATCGATAATCTGGCATATTGATTTCAAGCGATTACTATGAATGATCGATTAGAGTATCGATCTTTTTGGATTAGCGACGACACCCTTGTATAGACTATGTTTGAGGTCCATAAGAGGGTCATGTAAACCTTAATCACGTAACAAAAAATTCAAAATTTTATGCACTCAGAATTACTAACATGCTAAAAGTAAATCTTAATTTTTAAACATAACAAAATCAAAAACATTAAATAATTAAAATTTAAAATCTACACATACTGGCTGACATTAAATAATTAAAATTTAAAATCTACACATATTGACTAACATTAAAAAATTACAAATTTCACTACTAACAATTTTATAAAAAAATAACTATTAACGTTATTTAATTTAGAACTTAACTATAATCGCATTTCAGAATTTAACATTATAATCTACACATAATTAGAAAAATTTGAAAGTTAAAATTTATTAACTGAACATGACATAAAGCGGGAACATTTTGAAAAATTTTAAATTAAAATCTACGTATAATGAGTAGTATTAAAAAGTTAAAATCCCAACATGTATACAATTTAAATTTAAATTAGTAGATTTAAAAATATTATCTGAAAGTTCACCGTCACATCTATTACATGTGTCGTTGTATTCAGCCTGTTGTTGTCATCACTACGCGCAACGGATTGTCTCTGGCCACGACCCGCAGCTCGTCTCCGTCCACGCCCCGCAGCTTGTCTCTGACCACCTCTTGCCATACTAACATACTAGAAGAACTTAATTTTGACTAGAATGTGAGAGAGAAAGATTATTTGCACAAATAGGCATTCACTCTCAGTCCTTTATTTATAGGAGTATAACAAGGCAGTACTAGCACATGATAGCTGATATTGATATCATCGCAGTACCGGCCTTAAGCCGATATTGGTTCAACAGTTCAAAGTTTTTGTACTAGTACCGCCTTAGATCGGTACTAGTAACAAATTAGAAATCGGTAAATAATTCTAAAACGATAGATTTGGGTAAATGACAACTTTACTTTATTTATTTAAAAAAATAAAAAAAGAAAATTATGAATTTTTTATATCTTTAATATTTTTAAAAAATAATATTTGCATTTGATATTTTTACTATTTTTAGATTTTTTATGTATTACTTTTCTTAACTATTAGAAAAATAATTAAATAAATGAATTAGGACTTCAATTATTATTCTTATATTTATATTTATAGTAGTTAATTATCAAAGCTCAAACTCGAAATGCAAATAGTGCTAAAAGATTAGTCCAACCTAGAGAAAATATCTTTTTGTTTTATGACATACTAATTGATTTTTGAGGATTGGGATCTTTTATTGGAACAATTTTTTTTTTAGATAATGCTAAAACCACCGCACAGAACTATTCTCCTGATTATTTATTATTATAATAAGGCCAAGACTCATATATGTTTTAGAGTGGGGTAAGCATGTCAAATACGTTTTCCAATGTGATAGGATATTGTCATGAAATTAAGAGTGTTTCGTGGTAAGAGATTTATCCCTTAGAAAAGTTCACACATATATATCATAGTTTACATAGATATGTCACTATAATGAACGGTGGATACTCTAGAAACGAAAAAAGAATATGGATAATGAACATTATATATGCACCACATAAAACAACTCATTAAGTTTCTCTAGAGACCAAAACAAATCTAGTGCAAAATAATATAAAACAATGAACAAATAGCTTCTCGCCGAACTTATATATATGTATATCTTCTAAGTTCGATGCAACATTGCACTTTGTACATGTACTCAAATACACATCTTTGACAATATATACCAGCATGAAGTTTGGAACCATTTTGATGATTACTTTTGTTTCCTTTGCTCTTTTTAGCCACATTTATAGTGGTAAAATTATATTATGAATTTCCCTCTTCGTCTTGGGTGCATTATGATCGCTCTCTTTAATTTCTTATCATTTATACAGTTTTCTAGCTAGAGGTTTTCTAGTTGTCTTAATAACAACTTTTGTTAGTAAATTTACTAAATTATCATTTGTGATCATAAAATAAAATTTAATTTTAATGTAATCTCGGTTTAAAATAGTTCTATATATGCATGTTTAATTACATAATCATATCAACAAAAATAATTATTTTTCACACTTACCGTGTGATGATATATGAAAAATAAATAAATATAATATTATATTACTGTATAAAATGTTTATAATTTTAGTGCATCAAAATTAAATTTCATAAATAAAATAATTATAATAATTCTAACGATAAAAATTATAAGTTAATTTAATATCTATAAAATAATTGAGTTAGTTTAATAAAACTATCTAAATATTCAACAAAACTATCCAACAAATTACGAATTTTGAATAGTTTTATCGAATTGATCATAAGATATTAAATTAGTATACATTTTTTATAATTAAAATGCTATGTGTTTTCAATCTTTTATGGTAAAAAACAATAATTTTTTTTTATACTAACCTATAAAACAATTTAAACTCTACACCAGAAGGGGCAATGACCCTCCAAAGTCCGAACCTTCAATTTTTCTTTACAAGTTATACATCAATTTTAGTTTAATCCCCTAAAATTTTTACTCTAATCCTTTTTATTGTAGAATTAATTTTGACCCCTCCTTAAAATTTAACTCAACTCTACCCTGAATTAATTTTTTTTTTTTTAATTATTGATATGAGACAGGGACCGATTATTGCCAAGAAGAAGTGACAATGCAAGGAAAGTGTGGAATTGGTTTCACCCACTGCATGATCGCAATACTACAAAAAGTTGGAAAACCCATTAAAGATGCCAAATGCCTCTGCAATTATCTTGGTAATAATAGCCGCAAATGCACTTGTACTTATGCATGCCTTAATAAGTAATTCAAAAATAATTAATATATCCTCCTAATTTCCAAACATCTTTCTCATTATTGTCTTGGTTTCCAAATATGGAAAATATTCAAATGTCTTTAATATTTTGAAACCGTCAGAAAAAGAAAAAAAAAACTGAATATATATATGGAGGATGTATATTAAAAAAAAAAAAAGATGTGTTTACGGAGGATATATTATTATTTTATTAGTAATAGAATTATGAACAACTATGGTGGGAAGCAGGAAAGGAGTGATATGTTACGTAGTATATTATCTTATATGAGAATGAATCCTCAATGGAATATTCAATATATATGTTGTATATTGTAGTTCTTTTTTAATTTTATTGCATTGTTACAGTGAATTTCGGTGTGGATATTGTGTGTAACAACTCAAAGAAAATTATCTAAAGATTCATTTGTTATCGTTCTCGCTTAATAAACTAGTTGGACTCATAAAAGAAAAGAGTAAATCCTCACCCGGTTGCGCCGTAACAAATTAATAATAACAATATGGCCCTGAAAAAATAACTCTTATGACATTGTGGTCCTCAACAAATAGAAAAGGACAAACGCTCACTGGTAGATTGTGTGACGGATAATTTAGTCAGTAGCTGCGTTTGTCATTTTCTATTTGTTGAGGATCGCAATGTCCTATGAGTCATTTGATAAGGAGCTGGGTTGTCATTATTGATTTGTTAGGAGGCACAATGTCCTAATGTTAAATGATCAGGGTCGGATTGAGTATTTACTCTAAAAAAAAATAATAAATTTTGAAGTTACAAAATAATCAAAAGAAAATGAATAATGACATACTGTCAGTTTTTGTTTACATAATGCAGCTCTCGCACATATTTTCTTTTATTGTATAATTTGTATGATTTAATTTTGATATATTGTTGTTGTAAATATTGATATGTAAAACAACGTGTATCTAATTACAGAATATCATGTTAATAAAAATAATTATTTTTATATTAAACTTAAAAAATGAATGTAAAGAAATTAATTCAGAGAGGATAAGGGAGAAAAGAAATTAATTCATTTAACAAAAATAATCATTAAAACTAAACTCAATTTGGTGGAAAAAGGAAATTAATTTTTATATGCATGAGTTCGAGTAAAGAATCATGGAAATTCAGAGAGGATAAGGGAGAAAATCTTTAAAATTAGGACTAAAGAAAGAAAATTGACATTTAATTACATCCAAATATCTCCAAATTATTACATGATACTCCTATTTATAATCTAATTCTCTAATATTGAGCTACAGATCCAATAGTAATAATATTAAACAACTATATAAGAATTTTATTAATAAAAAATAATAATATTAAAATAGGAGTAATTTGTGAATTTTTTACATTAAAAAGCTTCCATGTATATTATGTCCTTCCCCGCATTTTCTCCTTAATTAAATTCATCCAAGACTTTCTTCCCATACAAATACAATGCAAGAATCATAAAGATGAATAAATAGGAAGGCCAGGCAAGGTAGTTCCAGCATCAACAATAAAATTGTTGCCTGTGACATAATCAGAAGAATCATGAATCAAGTAACGAACAAGTGTTGTCAATGCAGGGTCCGAAGTGCCAAATGTTCTCAAAGGTACTGTTTTCATGGCCACTTGATTCAACCAATCTTTCTCCATTAATTTTTCAGTGATCTCAGATTTGAAAAGTCCAGGTGATATGGAATTCACTCTGATTTTGTGTACTCCTAATTCCAATGCCATAACCTGTTAATGTCAAGAGAAAACAAAAATGTGTCGTTTTCTTAGAATTGATCAAATTGAAAAAATATGAAATTTTAATAATTTTTTTTAGAATTAGTGGTATTTAAAAAAAAAAAAAAACTTTCATGTATGAATATAAAAAAAGGCAAAAATAATGGAAGCACAAAGCGACATGAATGTAATGAAATTGCTCCTCCCTCCTTCACTCAGTTTTTCACACCACCAATTCATTTAAAGTGATTTTCTTTTTTATTTTTTATTTAAAAAAAAAAGAAAAAGTAATTCAGTTTTCAAATCGAAGATTATTATTGATATTTGTATAAATTTGTGCGAATAGTTTAACTTAAAAAAAAATATTTAAGTTTTAGTTTTAACTTTATTTAATTATATAAATTCATTCAAATTATAAAATTATTAAAGCTTGTCAAAATTTCTTCCGAAAGCGAATGAGGACAATTGCTTGCATGATGGCAGACAAAAAGCTAATCAATTAAAAAAAGGATACATGGACATACATCTGAAAAAGTTGTTAAAGTCTAAATAACGTTTTCAAAATTACTTCTAGTTTTCATATTTCATAAATTTAGTATGAATAATGTTGCCGAAAATAAATTTTTAAATTTTTTAAAATCGTCTGTCAAACAAAAAAAATGGACCCCCTAATTTAACTCTAATTTTTTGAAGCTAACTCTATTTTTCAGTAAGAGTGTTAAATGCAGGAGCAAGGTCAAGGAGGCAATTGCCCCCAAAATTTGAAAATGATAATAACAAAATTTTAATAATTTTGAGTTTGACTCGTTTCAAAATTTATAGTTTGGTCCCTTTTATAATTACATGTATTATATATTTATGAATAGATATATGTATTATTTAATTATTTTAAAATATATTTTATATTTTAATATGTATTTTATATGAATGACTAATAATTTTTTATATATTTATTATGGTTGATCAATATATTATTAAATTATTTTAATATTATTATAAAATAATTTAAAATATAAAATAAAATAATCAAAAGTCAACTTTTTAACCTTAAAAAAAATTTGACTCCCCTCTCGAAAATTATTAAGACTTTGAAGCGAATAAATAATATTTGATTTACCTTAGTGAGCATATTGACTGCTGCCTTAGAAGAAGCATAGGCAACACCACCAGGCAACTGGCCTCTATTGTCACCCGCAATTGAAGAGATATTTATAATTGCTCCTTTTATCTTTGCTTCACGCATGCGAATGCACACGTATTTTGACACCAACCACGTCCCTGTTATGTTTGTTTTGAACACTTGATTCCATTCCTCCTCTGCTAATTCCCATGCTGCTTTTACATTTCCTACACACCAAATTATTATTATTATTATTATTATTATTATTATTATTATTATTATTATTATTATGCTAACAAATGAATAATTTCTCTTACTCTTTTTAGCAATTATTTGTTTATTTATTTTTGTTGAGCATGAAGATAATGATATCTCAGAAAACCATATAAAAGCCTATGGCCTTAATGGGAGGCTCGTACCTTCTCACAAGGTTTTCCTGTTTTTTTTTTACTTTTTTGTTTTGTTCCATTAAAAATGTTTATTTATGTAGTGACTTCCATAAAGTTGTATATTTAAGCAGACCCCCTTTTTGTAACATTGTTTTCAGTGGAATGACTTGAATTCAATTTATTGGGTTCCTCTTTACGGGTAGAACATTTTTATATTCTACTATTTATTTTATTAGGAAGGAACTAGTGAAAAAAATTATTAACTAATTCCCAAAAAATAATAAAAGTATAACAATTTATCAATTGCATAAGCATTGAAGTTGTTGGACCTTTTTTTTAATAAATAAAAAGTTCATATTTATACTTTTATACTTAAAATATAAATATTTACCATTTTAATTAATATCTCGCAATTTCGCAATCATTGTCTATAAAATAGAAAAAGTTTTATAATTATTTTATTAGCACCGCATGTGAAATTAAACAAATAAAAAAACATAACTTTTTATAAAGCTAATTATTTATCAGTAATATTATATATGCACTTATTTTATCTAAACAAATTATTTATTTATATATCAAATAAAAAATTATCTCGATGTCAAATACTATAACACAATATTAAATTTTATTTAACGTCAAATAATTTTCTATTTGACATATAAATAAATAACTTCATTAGACAAAATAAGTATACATCAAAATAAAATATCAAAACTAAATATTAATAATAAAATACCACAATTTGAATTCAAATAAAATATAAATATGAAAACTAGATAAGAATAAAAATTTTAATCCTGCATTTTAGTTCAAATTTTAGAAAATTTGCATTTTTACAAAAGTTACAAATTTAAAATGGAACAATTAACAATTTCTTAAAACTGAATAATATATGTGCATATACATAATTTTTCTAGTCACCAAAAAAATATTTTTTCTAATTAATAATCCATTAAATTGATTGTTGAATTGAATAATTAAAATTGCAGTAGTTGATCATAAAATTATTTATAACAATGAATACGCCTCATTCAAATCGATATTCTTTATTACTATAGGTAATACTCATTAATTATTTAATTTTAAATTAATAAATTTGTAAATACATAAAATTTTCAAAATTTGAACTAAAACATAAATATTTGAATTTTTAAGTTACCAAAAAATTTGAATTTTTAGGTTAATAGAGAGTAAATAGATAACAAATTGATTTTATTTTTTATTATTTTGCATAAAGTGATACAAAATTGTGAGATATTACTTAAATTATAAATATTTATAGTTTTTTATAAAATTATAAAGATGAAAATTTTTATTTAAAAGAAAACCAAGCTGTTGTAATGTGTCGGGCCTACTAACATGCGAAACAAAATAAAATTCCAAATCTGAAAGGGAAAAGAAAAATCACCATTTTTTATTTATAATGCCCCAAACTTCTTTAATCTCAAAAGTCATAAAACGGGGTCAGAGTTACAAATATTAACATCACCGTCTAAGTTATTAGCAGGTAAAAGGTGATGTCACAAAATAGCTGTCATGTACACGCGTCAATTACCTAAACATGACAACGAGGCACAAAGTACGAGCCTCCCATTGAGGCTGATTTTAACAGCCCCAGGCTAAAACTCACCCCATTTATTGCGGTACTTGAAACGGCATTATATGTTATGTCAGGGTGCCGTACTAATTCATTGATCTGGGTCACTGGGTGTGCATTGTGCAGCACATGACTCTAAAAACAAGGGCTATTTTCCGATATATTATATTATTATCATGAACCTTAATGATTGAAGCAAATGCAAGAATTACTAATAATTTCTTGAAAAAAAGAAATAATTTAAGTGAGTGCGTTTTTTTAATATTTTGTTTGGTCTTAAAGAAAAAATAGGTGAAAACAAAAATGCATAAAAAAAACTAATATTGTTTAATTAATTTATTTTCATTTTCACTCTTCTTCTTTTACAAACAAAAAGGGGGCGGGGGGAAGTGGATTTACTGATTTACTGATTTCTTACCAAAAAAATAAACTAATATGTTTAACGTTGTTAACCAAATAATATGATAATTAAAATATGAATTGAAAACACTAAAAAATAGTAATTTTTATGCATTCAATATTTTAAAAATATATTAAAAATAAAACAACTTAAAGTTTTAATAATTTTTTCTTCCCGGATCGAGAAATTCGGAAAAAAAATAAAAGAAAAATATTCTTTTATTCTGATTTTAAAATACCTGTTAATTAAATTCTTAAAAACTTTTCAACGGGTTTTTACTTTTTGCCATTGTAGTAAAAAGTTAAAACAATATGAGAAGACTTGAAAATGGAAAACTTAGAAGACTCAACACAATGATAAGCCATGATACTTCTTGTCGATTAAAAAAAAGGCGAAGAAAGAAGAAACTCAACACAACTGTAGCGTATTTTTTAAAGCATGACTCATTCTTGAAGTGTGGAAGGTCGTTGACCACAAAATAATTAGTACCTCTGAGACCGGCGTTGTTGATCAACGCATCAATTCGCCCAAACGCATTCCACGCCTTCTCCACGTACTTCTCGATGCTTCCGCCGTCGGAGCTCACGTCGAGCTCCGCCGCTGCAGCTCGGAGGCCGCCGCCGCCGTCGCTTCCACCACACAGGGGCGGCAGGCTGTTGATCTCCTCACAGAGGGACTTCAGGCGATCAACGCGGCGAGCTGCCGCTACGATCCGGCAGCCCGCCCGAGCAAGGTCAAGGCAGAATTCACGGCCGAGGCCGGAAGAAGCGCCGGTGACCATAACGACTTTTCCAGCGAGGAAGTTCCATGGCTCTAATTGTGAGGATGACGCCATTGAATGATAAGTTCGGTGCTTCAATTGAATCTCTACCGAAATGAGTAAAGGGCCTCTTAACTTTATATAAGGAAACAAAATGTTTGTTAAAAAATATATAATATAATAATAATAATAATAATAAAAAATTAATAATAATTAAATTGCCCCCACCTATGAAGATTTTCTGCACTTTACGAGATGTGATTTACGTATAAAAGTAACATTTTTATAATATATTAATAAAAAAATTAAAAAACTAATAGATAAACAACAGAAAGCCAACACATTCAATAATTAAGTTATTATATATGAGCTATTGTATGTAGAATCTACTTTTACTATACCATTAAGTACATTAGTCGTTAAATATGTTGGTTTCCAAAAATTTATTTTTTTATTTTATTAAACACAAAAATTATTTTTTATTTATCATAAAAATAAATAATTTGATTGAATTCAATTGACTAAAATAAATGTGCATATAATATTATCGTAAAACTAAATAATAAAAAATATTTTTACACAAAAACAATTATTAATTATAATATCCAATTAATTAAACAATAATTATACACAACCAAGCATTTTAACCAACCAAGTCCAACCAAGCTTCTTTTCTCTACGCGCCTGTCTCCAACCAAGCATTTATGAAGGCGACGATGACAGCAGCGACGACAGCGACATCAGCGACGACAACGGCAACAGCGACGACGCCAATGACAGTGGCGATGACGGCGATAGCGGCAGCATGGTGACGATGACAACAGAAAAGAAGAAGACGCCGATAATAGAGAAGAAGATAGCAGCGACAATAGGGACGGCGAGGAGGAAGACGAGAAAGAGGTGTAACACAGGAAAATGGAGTACATTTGAGTGGTAACTTCCAATAATTCAAAATCCGTTTCTATCTTCATTAAAAATCCGTTTCTATTTTCATTCAAAATCCGTTTCTGTTTTCATGAAAATCCAATTCAATTTTTGTGAAAATCAAATTCATTTTTTAATTCAAGATCCATTTCTGTTTTCATTAAAAATCCGTTTCTCTTTTCATTCAAAATCCGTTTCTTTTTTCATTAAAAATCCGTTTCTCTTTTCATCCAAAATCCGTTTCTTTTTTCATTCAAAATCCGTTTCTTTTTTCATGAAAATCCATTTCAATTTTTGTGAAAATCAAATTCATTTTTTTAATTCAAAATCCGTTTCTTTTTCATTCAAAATCCGTTTCTTTTTTATCCAAAATCCGTTTCTTTTTTCATTCAAAATCCATCCTTTGCACGCATAGGCGTAGAAAACCACGCATATGCGTGGTGGATCAGCAACTCACATACCTAGTCACGTTTCTTTATATATGCGTGGAAAGCACTTTGGCAACAGGCAACTTCACAAGACCCACGCATAGGCGTGGAAGTCCACGCATATGCGTGGAAAGCTCACACAAGTCACGTTCCAGAGTCACGTCTAGCCAAGCCCAAACGTGACC
>JASCZI010212133.1:14383-27578 GCA_036250425.1 Stylosanthes scabra
AACAAGTTAAGAACACCTCTCAGTGATTCTAAACTATTGGGATGAGGGATGAGAATTCGAATCATGCATATAAAATAACTGAAAATACCTCAATGAATTAATAAACGAATGTACATAGTGACTACCTCATTGTTGGGTGAACAGAGCTCCTCACCCTTAACAATGGAGTAGTTAGCAATTCATAATTGAAAATAAACAATAATAATAAAAACGGAAATCTGGAATCTGAGGTGCTGAGGTACTAACCCTAGTGGTTAGTTTTCTCCTTATATAACTAGCTAAATTCCTAAAAATCAGCTATCAATCAAATCTAATCAAATCTTATCTTATCTTAATCTTATCTTCTATCTTAACAAACTCTATCAATCTTCTCTCAATCTTCAATCAATCTTCAATTAGTCTTCTCTTGATTCTTCCAATTATGCCCTTGATTTGTGGATGGAATTGATGCCCAAAAGATCTTGGATTTGAATTGAAATTGGATAAAATGATAAAAATTGAGAATGGCCTCCACGTTATACGTGTAGCTCCCACGTATAACGTGGAGCCTCTGTCAAGGCCAAATTGGCCACGTTATACGTGGGGGAGCTCACGTATAACGTGGGCTCTCTGTGATTTCTCCAAATTCCTCACGTTGTACGTGGTTCTTCCACGTACTACGTGTAGCTTCTGCCCATTTCCTTTAATTTCCCACGTTATACGTGAGTGAGTGGCGTATAACGTGGGGCTTCTAGGTTTTTCTTCATATTCTTTGCTTCAATCTCTCTTCAAATGGTTTTCTATCACCTAAAACTCTTAGTGAATTTCTATAAAACACAAACACAACTCAAAGAACATCAAGTTTGTTTGATTGATCAAATAAATAACATAATTCACAAAGAATAACATGATTATGAAGAGAAATTGAGACTAAAAACAACCTAAGATGCATACGCATCAGGATGCGACACGCGACTGATCTGGTCGTCAATCAGATTGTCCCGGAGCCAGACTTCTGTGGCAATCGGGATTATTTGGATTGGTGGGACCAAGCATGAAGGAGCAGGTTCCTGTTGGGTGACGATCTGCTACAGGATCCACCAGTTCTGGCTCTTCTGCCGGACATCCGCCCGACACCCTCCTGATATCCCACTTCTGCTTGATGCGCCAGCTCGTAGGCGTTGCCGATGTGGCAGAGCTGGGGAAATGGGAGGCCCTGTTCGTTGCACGCGGACGACTCGGGGTGAAGCATCGACCTCACATGCTACGCCATCCACATCTCGGGCTGGAGCATCTTCCCCCAGTTCAAGTCGTTGGGCGACTCTCCAGTCCGATATTCGCCGGCCCATCCACCGCCACCACCGCAGCCCACCGACCAGTAGAAATAGCCAGACGTTGTCCATGAGCCGGCCGAGGCTACATGGGAGCAGCTGACCTCAGCCCAGCTCGATGACGTCTGGGATGTGACGAGGATCAATGCCTCAGCTGCGGATGACATCGCGTAGGGTGCAGACCATGCACGTGGGTCGGGCGGAGTTGGTTCGTCGGATCCGTTGCCCGAGTTTCATCAGATGCCACCCCATCCGAGCATGCAGTTCCACACTCCAGCTCGGTACCCGCATCCACAACACTTCCCCAGTACTAGCAGTACTCTCACCACACGTATGACCTGCCTGGCCCGAGCTACTCCTCCCAGCCTGCGCCTCAGTACCAACATTACTCACCCCCACAGCATCAGCTCCATTACTCTCCACCTCCGCAGTAGCTCCATTACTCTCCCCCGCCCCAGATGCCACACTATTCCCTGTCACAGCCATATGGACAGCCCCATCCTACTGCCCAGCCTCACCGTCTAGATAGTCCACATAGACAAGTCCGACCGCTGACTTGTGGTACGGGCGGACACTTACAGCAGCAGCGTAGGCGTAGATGACTTTGTATTTTACTGACTTTACTTACGTGTACTC
This sequence comes from Stylosanthes scabra, assembly GCA_036250425.1. Classification (NCBI taxonomy): domain Eukaryota; kingdom Viridiplantae; phylum Streptophyta; class Magnoliopsida; order Fabales; family Fabaceae; genus Stylosanthes; species Stylosanthes scabra. Next base: position 16,330 of record JASCZI010212133.1, read on the forward strand.
TTTTTTATGACGTTCATATTATATATATGCCATGTTCTTTATATCATATTTTGTTGTATCTCGTTAATATTGGCTTTAATTTGTTTTGAAAAAAAAAAATCATTTTGGATATATCTCGTCAAGGCGACGAGATATATATAAAAGCCAATTTTAGTATATCTCGTCGTCAGGGTTGACAAGATATATTTAATATTATTTCATCGTCTCTGGCGACGAGATATGTAATGGGAGTGCTTTTTTATAATTTGTCTTCAGCGTGTGCATATTTATAAATATGAAATTTTTTTATTTAGATAAATAAAACATCCCATAATCATATTCTTTATTTTATAATTAAATCTTTATGAACCAAAATTAATGTACATGAGAATCAAAAGTAACAAACTAACAAAACCAGAATTCATACAGAAGTAGTTTATTTTTCCGTGCCTTGGACAGAAGATTAAATTAAATTTAAATTTATATTATAAAAATCATTTAGTATTGTTCTTAGTTATATATAAAATTATTAAAATAGTAAATAATTTGTGAGCAGGAATGATAATGAATATTATAAAGACATGTATCTCATTCTTACCTTTTTTCTCCATTTATAAAAATTGTCTCTGTTACTGTTCTGCATGTTTCTATTTCGAGTCTCTATTTAATATCATCGTTAAAATGGGTCGAACACATTGGATCAGCCCCGTTTATACCCATCTAAAAACATGCAACATTTTCCAAAAAATTTAGGTCCACTAATAGGAATGACAATAGGGTAGGTCGGGATGGGTAATCAAGTACTCATACCCGTCCTGAACATTCATGTATTGTACCATTATCATAGATATCTAAGTTTTTTACCCTATACTTAAACACGCTTATATATACTCGTCCCATACCCAAACTCACGGGTGTACATGAAAATAAAAAGATAAAGAAGATTAATTATAGCATCTAAAGCTTTTTAAATTACTAAAATAGCCATCAAATTATACATAAATTTATAAAAAATTAAATTAAATTATATTTATTGTCATTTTGGACAGGACAGGTAATGGGACGGGTTTGCCATTATAAAACTAAACATGTATTACCCAAACCCGCTCATACTCATTCAATTGTTCAAAAACCCGCTCTAATCATGGCAGGGCATGTCGGCTCGGCTCAAAGTGGGCCAAATTGTCATCCTGGCTCATTAAAAATACAGTCTAAACGGACTGAGCTTAATTAACCGGTGAACAATGGCGGGTTATGTTGATCCATTTATTTTTACTTTTTTCAAAAAATAAAATAAAATAGCATCTTTTGTCCAAATTTTTATTTTTGGAGTTAAAAGTTGGAATTGTTTTTTAAAAATTAAAATTTAATAATTAATTAAATGGGTCAACCCATTTAATCTGTTGGGTGGACATAAACAGGTCGTGCTGAAATTTTTAGACTGTAAACAAAATAAGCTTAAACGAATCAGCTCACATGCTTAAGAGGACGGTCTTAAATGGGTCAGGCTAACCCGTTTGACATCCCTGCTATTTAATTATCTTGATGAAAAAGATGAATACCCAATAATATCCATATATATTACATTTAAAGAATAAAACATAACATAATCTAATATAATTTAATAACATTTACTATAATGTTATATAATTCAAATATAATTTAATAATCTAACGTACATATTAAATATACACACGTTAAGAGAAAATAAAACAAAAATAATTTTCAATATAATAAAACAACATAATTCTTAATAAATTCACATTTATGAAAATTTAGTGAGTTTTCATACGTTTAAAAATCAAATGAATTGTTATCTAAAGATGTATAAATATATTATGTATATGGTTATCAAAATGAGCGGAACCTATTGGGCCAGCCCAAATCGTCTATAATGGGCAGACTTTAACCAAAAGATTAGACCTGTTAAAAACGCGGGCTAAACGGATGAGTCCGATTAAACAGGACATCTCGTGAGCTAAATGTGCTAGTCTATTTACTTTTTTTAAATTCTTTTAAAAAAATTTAACATAGTGGAGTCTAAAATTTAATCATATTTCAAGATTTTTTTCCTGTAAAAATATTTTTTTTCCAAAATAAATAAATCAACAGACTAGCCCGTCGAGTTGGCCATAAACGAACAATTTGAAAAATTGTAGCCTATGAATAAAGTTAGCTTAAGCTGCAGGCCTAAATTAAATGGGTCGGGTTAACCCGTTTGATGATAGTGTTAATTAAGTCACTACACAACATATTATTGTTAGCATATTTCCGTACAATTTAGAAGTAATAAAAAACATATAAATAATTTTGAAAAAAAAATACGTCATTTTAAATTGACATTAATAATAATATTAATGACGTAAAATATTAAAATGATATTAATAGTTTTGTTGAAATATAGTGTTATTAGAATAAAAAGTTGTAAGATTTGATATTAATGAATGATATGAATTTATTAATTGATTTAATCAATTGATTTTATAATATTTATGCTAATTCATTAATTGATTTGATCTAATGATTTAAGAAAATAAATCGAAAAACAGTCTTAAGAGCATGTCATGTCAGCGCTCCATTATTAAGTGCATAAACCCGATTTTAATATTATATAATAGATAATAGATTAAAGCAACTTAGGGTAATATATATATTTAATGAAGTACTATAGTAATTAACAGCTTCAGCAATATACCTAATAATTAACATTAGTGATAATGGACAAAACTAATGTTTGGAAGAAAGGAATAACTGCTGGTATAGCTTGGACAACAACTTCGTCGTTTCTAGGATCTAGAATGATTACGGTGACAATTTGATGCAAATTAAGGCTTACTAACATGAAAAATTGCATTTAAATTATGGAAAAGTAATATCAGATGTCCATCAAACTGCTAAGAGGAGTGATTAGAAATTAGAAGAAAGATATGGAACTTAAAAAAATCTAAAATAAAAAATAACACAAATAGAATATAGTTTAAATATGGGTAAAGAACGTATGTGTCTCCGAACTTTTAAAAATTGTACATATGTGTCCCACTATTGAAAAATACTTGGGTGTCCCCCACCTTGAAAAAAAAACAAAACGTCTAAGTCATTCTGTTAATTTGGGTAACCAAGTGACAATGAAAAATGAAGATGTGACAGAAATGGGATCAAATAACTCGTTACATTTTCTTTTCTTTTTTCTCCCTTCACTTCTCGCCTCTTCCTACTTCCCAAGTGCTTCAACGAGTTTGTTATCTTTGTTTCGTTCTCTTCCTTCAAACAAAGTTGAACCCTTTTGCAACCCAACAGACTCCTTAATCACTTTTTCAGCAAATTACACTACTACACAGTACACAAACCCCCTTTTCTATTGTATTTCTTTTTCTAAGGTTGCTGCATTTCCTTCCTTTTTTTATTGGTTGGCATAAGGACATGTGTACTAACTACTTAGCTTTATTGGGAAAATAAAAAGTATACGTGGTGAAAGTATAATTAGATCCTTAATAGACTAGGTATCCTAATGACATTTGTAGGGATGCCAGGTCCTCTTGCAATTAAGGCCTTTAGCATATGAACCCATGTTTAAAAAAGGTGAATACTTTATTAGCTGACGTGGTTAAATGTTTAAAGTCATGATTAGTGATTAATTTAATCCTACATGGAAGTGATGATTCAAGGTTGCTAGACGACATCGTGCGAGTGCGGCGGCCGACGGGGGAGCAATAATTTCATAGGGTTTTGATTGAAGGGAGGGAGGCAATACGTGTGAGCTAACCTTGAGAGCGGAGAGGAAAAAGTAAAATCGCCAGATCGGACATAGTAGTGTTTGTGGCATCTTCGATGACAATTGTACTTTTATGAATTTTATATTGGAATTGAGGGAAGCGTCAAATGTCTTCCGTTGTCAGTGTTTTATTCTGCACATCATGTCTCCACCCACCCGTTCGTATGACTTTATTAGCCCCTCTCATGTATTTTGATCTTCATTCATTCATCCCTTATCCAATATGATCAGCTTCCACATCATCTCATGTAATAACTTCAAAGGGTTGATTTCATTAACATGGAAAAATTAATATCCTCAATATTCAAAGATAGTGCCGGCAGTATCCTGACAGGAGTGGCGGAAAATATTTTACAACTTAGAAGCTCTCCACTAGCAGCTATAGCAGCATTGCATTCTATAAATTGCATTTTTTGGAACAAGGCATAAATTGCATTTTTTAAAAGCTCATTTTTATTAAAAAAAATAAAAGAAGAAAAGAACCAAAGGGCCCAACAATTTTACCCACAGTCGATCTTGCTCGTGTTTGTAAAGATTAAGGGAGGGGCGGGGTTGGGTTTGGAATGGGTTGGGTAGTGGGTAGGCTTTAGCCCATGATAAAATATCCTAAAGAAGGGCCCAAAAGTTCCATTGCCCATCGTGGCCCAACAAACATGGCATGCCAGCTCGGCACATTAAAGACCTAACTCTTTCGTGTTTATCGTAATGACGTTGGGTCACTTTGCAATTTATATAATGTTTCTTTAATTCTGACACACAAGTGTACGGGAACAACCACGGCAACCAATGCGAATATTCTATTCAAGTTCACAAGGACCTCATTATTATACTTTTCTCATCATAGATAATTCCTTCTTTCATTTTTTTTATTGAAGTAAAGTGGGGTTGCTGTGTTTATAGAGATATATTATAGAGAGAGAAAAGAAGAGAATGATTCAATTGTTGTATATAGTTTTGTTTGTGGAGTATCTGATGGGGTTCCTTTTGTTAGTGAAAGTTGGGCCATTAAGGGAGCTTGTGATGAAGACAATTAAGTGAGGTAATTAAAAGGGGAAGGGTGTTTAATTAATGAATGATGCTTGTATATCGTGAAACAGTAGAGTTGGTGGAGAATTTCCAAAAGGCTCGGTGACATATGAACAACAGGTTAATACTATTTTGCAATAACATTATCTCGGGCTCACTGAGTCGGAAATAGGTCCCTACAATTTGTTTTAAGTATATTTTGGGCTTTGTAAGCTCGAGATAGATGCTGACTGAATTAAAAAGCAATAGTTCGTTGCAGATAGCTCCGAACCAGATTATGGGAACCTTATCAAATTTAGAAATGATGTGTCACAAGATGCAACCAATTAAAAATACTGAGTACTGGACTCGGGTCGTTCTCCCTAAGAATTGGAAACAGAGGTTTGCTTTTGGTCGAGAAAAGAGTTTGGGGTTGTAATAGTTGTGGTTGAGAACAAAAAACAGAGAATCAAAATAAGATTGCAATATAAAGAAAGAGTGTTCGGCCGTGGGTTGAAGTACTGTGCATCCCTATGATCACTGTTAATCCCAGTTTAGATGGGCTGTCACTTAAAGGAAATTAGCCACTCTGTCTAATGGTCGAGTAGTGGAGTTAGCCGCTATCTGAATGTCCTAGGTATACTCAATTACGTAAGACCAAGGTATTCGGTGAACTCGAATAATCCATCAAATTCGTGTCGTTAAGGTCTTCCCGTTATTGGCAGGGACATAGTGTTAACGACATCGGAACTAACCCCGACTCCTCCCATTCGTGCCCTTAGGGACCAGTAGCTAAGATTATCCGCACACTTCAACCTATGGCCAAGGCACAAGTACACTTCATACTAGCAATAATCATAATAACAGAAATAAAACAAGCCTAATAATAAAGAGACAAAATGACATAAATAAAACAAGCATAATAACAGGAGAATTATATTGAAAATTAAACGGACAGAGTAACAGCAGTAATATCAATTAAACAGACATGAAAACAGTAAATCGTTTGGCTAGTGTGGCTACAAGAAAAATAGAAATCCTAAGAGTAACTAAACTAGGAGAGAAAATGGGAGAATATGAATTCCCCAAAAACTCTCCAAAAATTATTCAAGACTTATGATCCCCAAAAATGAGTCTCAAAAGGGTGTGTGTTGAATGAGGTAGCATCCCTCCTATTTATAGGCCTCCATTTGCCTTGAAATTCCCTTTTTGACCTTCATTTTGCCTGCTGCCCACGCACCTGTGCATACCCACCAAGTTTCTATGCGTACGCACAGGTGAGAAAACATGACTTGCGTACGTATCGATGGTCTGTGCGTACCCATATGGGATATATCTATACCGTTTTGAAGCTCTAGATGTTAGCTTTCCAATGACGTTGGAACCATGTCATTTGGACCTTTGTAGCTCAAGTTATGATCCAACTAGTGTGATGAGGTCATGATTAGCATTAGGAAAATTCTGAGCACTGATCTTTGGACGCGAATTCTTCATAGAATCACTTAGAACCGAAAGAAGTGTTCAACATGAAAGTTGTAGATATTGAATTCTTCTTTTCAAATGGTCCAAGTTTGCTCCAATCCAATTACTAGAGTTCCTTTTCTCCTCTTCTCATTCTTACTCCTTTTGCCTTCCATGGCCACTTCCAATCCAATTCTAAGCTATCTAGGGCTGAAACACCCGAACAAACAAATCAAGGTATCGAATGAAATGGGAATTAAGTAAATCTATAGATAAATATGGCCAAAAACGCATGTATTCATAATTTAAGCCCTAAGGAGCAATAATAATTCATGAATGCACTCAATTTGCAAGTATTTAAGTGAGTTTAGTTTGATAATTTGCTTATTTATAGCACAAGATAAACCATCAGAAATTAGTTTATCAAATCTCCCCACACTTAAACATTAGCATGTTCTCATGCCCAAATAAATCAAGCAAAAAAGTGGATCAGTAAGCCTAAAATTTTCAAAATCAAACCATTGAAGATTATTACGGAGGAACTATACAAGAATCATCCTATGAATGAAATTACAAAATAGAGGAATTAAACAAATGTGTGCGAGAGAACGAGCATGAGTATTGCAACAAATACTAACCCCAAAAATCATTTAAGCACAGAAGATGATACTTGACTTATATTGCAAGAAAGGTCACAAGGCATAGAGTTGAGCTTAAGAACCCTTACCGGATGTGTATACACTCCAATCGCTCAAGTGTCTGAGGTTAAAAGCTCTCAATTCCTTTCTAATCATGTTTTTCACAACTTGCTTTTCATCTAACACTCAACATCAAATGTATATATGTATGCAACATCAAGAGGTTTTTCAAGGGTTGTAATGGGACCAAAGTGAAGGTGTGGAAATTTATTTGGTTAAGTGGGCTAAAGAACATGAAGCTTTTGATTAATTTTAAGATGCACCCAACCTCTTGTTCTTCACTTTTTCCCAATTATCTTACAACCTAGATTCACAATGTTCTATTTCATAAATACATGACATGTAATTTCCTTTAATGAATAATTATGACATATGCATTTGCTTATTTTGGTAGCTTTTTTCACTACTTGAAGTGACAAATTTTTCTTTACTTCTTCTTTTCTTTTCTATACATTTTTCTTGTCACTTTTCTTTTTTTTTTTTTATGGTTTGTGCAAATGCATATGCTTACTTTTGATGTATGCATGTATGTATTCCAAATATCTCAAAATTTTCTCTTTTTTTTTCGATTCAAAACCCATTCTCACCCACTCCCAATATATTGTCTCTCCTTGATTCCATTTCTTTTCTTCTCTAAAAAATGAATAACTACTAAATCATAAATTAATCAAAAACCAAGTTGGGATGATCATGGTTTTTCACTTTTAAGACTTGTAATGTGTTAAATTAAGAACAAAGGGATTACAATGCTCAAAGTTGGGTTTAAGGAATGATGTAAAAATGGTTAGGCCATTTAGTTTGTGATCTAAAAATAGAAATAAAGGCTTCAATCATATGAATACACAAATATATACAATGATGGACATAAAGAATTAAGCAAATTACAAATCACAATCATAGAAGAGGAAATAACACACAAGAAGAAAATGGTGGTTTAGCGATGTATCCCTCGTATTAGTCAGTCGACATACCCAAACTATTTCTCTTAAACGTACCCCGACTTTAAATAAAAACTAGTAAAAAAAGAAAAAAATACAAGAAGATAGATTAAATAATTGGATATGTAGCATTGTTGGCAATTCCACATAATCCTTCCTTAGCATTAACCTCTCTCTTTATTCTTATGTATCCTTTCTCACCCCATTCAGTGCTCCAACAATTTTTTACAATCCAATACTTAGTACCATCCTTATCTTTACCATAACCAACTGTTGTAGCAGTATGATCTGGCTCAGTTTCACATATTCCAGTAAAAATCCCACTTGAATAAAATTGAAAATAGTATCCACTAGCTTGAAGATAAACCGACACTAGTTGTTTTGCCACAGCTTTGAGGAGTGCCTTTTCGTCATTAGAAGGAACCTTCTCGAACCCTTTTATCGTTGCTACACTATGTTTTGTTTCCTTCTCGTTAGGCTTACATGTCTTCTCAACTCCTATATAAGGGTAATTTGATTCACTTGTTAATCCTCCATTCTTTGCAACGAATGTATATGCATCTTCCATATATCCGCCATAGCATCCTTCACTATCGCCTCTGACATAATCTACCAGTTCTTGTACTGAGAGAAACACTAATTTACCTGTAGTTATTTTGTGGATTCCTTCAATTGCAGCTACGGATGAAAATGCCCACCAACTAGCTATTTTAAATAAATACAAGAAAAAATATCAGCATATATTTTTTTTTATAGCATGATGGTTCAAATTAACAATCTTTTTTTTATTTATTTTTTATTTTTTTTTTATAAAAAGTTAAGCCAAGGTTAATTGGCTAGATTATCAAAATTCAATTCAAATTAAAAGTTAATGTTAATCATGATAACACAATCCATTTCATTCAACAGTCATTAACATATCATCAAAATATTAACTAAGGCATTATTTAGTAGAGGGTTAAACAGAATTCAACTATATATGTACATATGTTATACATGTTATGATAGTTATTGACTTATTGTTTAGGTGGTTTTACAACAACTTTGTCGATATTTAAAAGGGTACCTAAAATTAAAATTACATTTTATATTATTTGAAAATATTTTAATTTTAATAAAGAAAAGAAAAGGTAAAAAAATTGTCAAACTAGTTAAAAAAAAGTTTCGCCTTAATCTTGACAACACATTTTACCTTTTGTGAAAGTTAAGGGCATAATCGCTACAGCGACTATAAGTCTATAATAATAGTCATTATTGACTGTACTTTGATAATAATATTGCTCCTATTTTAATAATTTTTTTTTCTAAAATTTATATAAAACATACAGTGTAAAAAAAATGTCACGTCCAGAAAAAAAATGTAAAAAATGGTATTATAAAAAAATGAGAGTAGCATTATTAGGGTGAGTTTAATAAAGTTTTTTGATAAAGTGCTTTTGCTCTAAAAGATTAAGAGTCATTTTTTCGTTTTTGGTAATTCAAAAAAGGATCATTCTATGGTGTTGACCGGTGGATGTCTTCATAGGATGCTGATAATACGTATACGACTAAGATGAAGCGTGTGCATGGACTAAGATGCAACGCTGAACCACTGTACTCAATGAGAAGGGAGAAGGATCTTTGCGTGCGTCTGGAGCAGGCCCCTCTGTGCTTCCTATGTACTCCCATTAGCAATAGAGGCAGAACTCCTAACCGGCCCAACAATAGAGAAGCTCGGGCATGGGCTGCGATTCTATCCGGGCTTAGTGCCGTCTTCACCAGTTGCCAGCATACAGCGTTTGCAGCCTCGATGTGTTTTTGCAGTACTCGATGACCTTCGCAAGGATCTTGATGGTGACGTTCGAAAGAGGGATACTGCTGTCGGCGCAATCGTCGATCATGTGCTCGACGGTCTGCGATTCCAGCGCCACCGCCTCGTCCACCTCGAAGGCCCTGTCAAAGCTCTTGAGGGTGATCTTCCTTGTCGACGACATGATTCAAATGATGACAGAGATTTTTCCTCTTTCTATGGTCTGCTGAGAATGACGGTGATCAAGAGGCACTGGCCGGCGCCCTTGCCGTTCGTCCCAGCGCTGCTGCACTATCGCCTACGCCTTCGGTTCAAAATCTTCTAGCTTGCCTATAGCTCTGCTGTCGATCCTGATCCGTAGCTCTCCCTTTCACAGCGTTCCCGGTTTGCTCCACTTGCGGAGAATCATGAGCAATTATTATCGTTATTGTGCTTTACAGAACGAGGTCCACCCATGTTCCCCAGACTCTTCTTCCAATACTTCACCCATGTGTCGCCATCCTCATTTGCCATTTGTTGTCAGCATTCCATGCTTACAACTGAAGTAAGCACGTAGAATTTTCCTTCAAGAAATTGATAAGCCTTTACTACTGTCTCAAGATGCTTTTGAGTGCTAGCAAAAGTAGCTTTTTAGACCTGACTCTCTTACTCCTCAAAATACGAAATAACTAATTAATTTATATTTTATTTGAAAATTAATTTTAGTCTAAATTAATTATATTTAATTTTATATTAATACAAGATATATTAAAAATGTTGTTCTAGTAATTTAATATTTTTATGTATAGCTCCTAATTATTTAACCAAATTATCATATGATGGTTATCTAAAACAGCTTTTTGAAAATCCAAAAATTTCAACTTTTTAGGCGTCAGAACATTACCAAACTAAACCTATATATTGTTTCCAGTAATTTTTTAAGTCTTTCTCGCCGATTATTATTAGCTCATAAATTCCATAAAATATTTTGATTGTTTTATTAAAATTTAGCTAATATCTATCTTTAAAACGCATGTTGATATTATCTATCGTTAATAAAAGTTTTAAATATATTAAATGGAAATTTGAATGGATACCTGTTAACTAAGTCATCAATTTTATTATCATCATCATTATCATTATGAGTTTATAACAGTTAATCACTTAATAATGTTGTCTTATATATAATACACCAAAAATCATATAAAGATATTCTTTGCATAATAAAATTAGTCACTAAAATGAATTATTACTTTATATTTTATTATATACTTAGCGTATATATATATCATTATTCTCAACCATAAATGATAATTTTTTTAATTATTTTTTTACATACCACATTCTTCGCCTTGGTCCTTGATTGGTGTAACAGCATCTCCTTCCCTCCAATCCATGGTTTCTGGAATGTCAGTTACATTTTCATACCTAAACCATGTCGTTATCAATTCCGTAATCTCTGCCCCAGCCGGCCGCCAATGACTCTCCTTGAAGCCATTAAGAGAAGCCTTGAACTCTTCAGCGGTTAGGTCCGCAAATCGGTTAACACTAAGCTTGAAACTTTTGTCCCCAGCAGAATTGAATGACTCAATGAACTCAACATTGTTCTTGAATATTTGGAACCTTCT
>JASCZI010212134.1:0-12546 GCA_036250425.1 Stylosanthes scabra
AAATAGCTAAGAGACATTACTGATAACAATAATGCAATTTCAAGCGCCTTGGGGTCTTTAAATGTCACAAATGCAGTCTTTGATTTCCCATGTTCACTGCAAATAACAGCCACAAAATAATCTCTTTATCAGTGTGCTACTTTAGAGAGAAAAAAAATGCTGCAACTGCAAGAGTTGAATTCAAGCCACATATAGTTTATGCATAGTATACAAGTTCAAATCCTAAAACAGAAAATCTTAAGTGTACCAAACTTCCAGTTAACTTCTTAGCTGGCACTGAGTAGGCCAAAATAACATTAAGTTAAAAAAATAATAAAAAATGGATAGTTTAAGTTACACCCTGCCTTCTTGTTCTGCTTCGCTTTACTTTACTTTACTTTGAATACATCAATTAATGAAATTTAATATTAAAATGAATAAATTAAAAATTAAAAGTTTAAGTATTAAGAGTTCACGTGGTTTTAATTGTCTGTCTTTTATGCTTTTCCTGTTTTTCATTTTCCCCAGAAAAAAATTGAAAATTCTAGTTAGAAGAGATAAAATTGTAGGCAAAAACTGGATTAAGAAATTTTCTTTTTTCTTCAAATTCTAAGAAAAAAATACGGTAAAATTTAGGAATTTTGGAACAGAAAACGAGAAAATCACGTGCCTCAAGATCTCAACGTGCTCAATTTCTCCAGAGAAAGAGAAGAACTCGTGAATCTCTCTCTCACCGGCTAGATCTGAGAGTTGCTTCACTTGAACCGTTCTAGTCTGCATAAAAATTAAGATAAAATAAAAAATTAAAATTCAAAACAAAATAAAAGGAGTTAGGAGACTCAGAAAAGAGGTGGAAATTGGATTTTGGATTGGAAGAAGATGAAGAAGGAGAAGAAGTAGTTTGAAGAAAGTGAGAAATAACCTGCATTGCGATGTTTGAAGAAAGAAGGTGAAGGTAGTTCTTATTCGGTTTTGGCGAATGCGAAGAGAGTGATGGTGATATTTTTATTGGTGTATGAGAGAGGATGAAGAACAAGAAGAGGAAGAGAACAGAGTTTTGTTGAATAGAACAAGGAAGAGAGAAGAGAGAGAAGACCCGACGAAGAATGTAATGGTAGGCTGTATAATTATGAGTTGCCGAATGACGAATGTCATTAACAAAATTATTAATACTAGTAATCTATCATTAAATTATTTAAATATTAAATTTAAAAAACACTGACTTTTATAATTTGGAAATAAGGAAAATAATAAGACCAACTCGTAGATAGTAAATATTAACCAATTTTAGAGTTTAGAATTAGTATTTAAGGTATATGTTTAAGAATTCATAATTTATGAAGTATAATTTAAAATAGGTTAAGTATTATTTTAGTTCTTCTGCTTTTGATTGAAAATTAAAATTATCCCTAAAATTTTCTAATGCAAAAGAAAAACTATTGGGAGCCAATTAGTGAGGATGGAGGAATAGCATGGGTTCGCTCCTCTTCTTTGACTGAATTTCAGTTTTTATGAATTTGTTGGCTCCCTATCAACTATGTAATGTATGCTTTGTAGCATAATTATATTCAAAATCATCCTTAACAATTTTTAATATTTAATATTCTAAAAGATTTTGTTAAGTGTATATAAAAAATCAGCTATCAAATCAACTATTAATATAAAATATATATTAAAATATAAAATACATATTAAAAATGACTTTAAGTAATATATGTGTTTTCATACAAATATTTGGTCACTAAATTTTGATATACAAATAACATTAATGTATTTTAAAATCATCTTCAGCCCGTCTCAAAATTCCTTTTAATGACAAAATTCTCCTTTAAATTATATTACACTCATGACAATTAATTTTCTTTCCATGGTAATCACCAATTCACCACCAAAACAATACAAATTTTCAAATAAGTATAAAAACTAAAACTTTAAATTGTATTCAACAAAATTAATGTCGTTAGATTTAAAGAAAAAATATTTTTTTGAAAATATTGTTGGTGATTATCATAATTTTGTTTGGATGTATGAAAGAAAATGAGAGAAGAGAAAATAACAAGAAAGAAAATAAATTGAAAAGAAAATAAAAAAGAAAAATAGATTTTTTAATTATTATTTGGATAAAAGGAAAATGGATGAAAAAAATAAAATAAATTTATTTTGTTTGGATAAAAAAAATAAGAGAAGAGAAAATTATAATAAAATAAAATTACATTAATATTCTTATATACATTGTGTGTAAGTTATATTTTATTAATATATTAAAATCAATTTTTTAATGAATTTTTTTTTTAATTTTACTTTCAAGACATTAATATATTATTTTAATAAACAAAGAAATCATTTCGTATTCTGTTGTTAAATGGTTAAATATGAATACTACAGGAGATTGGGACAATGATTGTGCAAGACAAGGGGACCAGCTACTTAAATATGGAGGTACTCTTGTATAATGGAGTCACAATATTTCAGCCCTCAATTGAATGGTGTGTGCAATCTGAAAATATAGATTTAAAAGTTAACTATATGATCAAGAGTCAACTATTGCAGAAATGGAAGACTTGCGACGTGCATATACAGGGGACTGTGGCTATTACATGCTCTAGGTGTTGGTGTTAGTTACTTAGTTATTGTAATTGGTATTTATGGGTTATTTCTTTTGTATTTTGTTTTTATTATTGTATTTTGTTTTCAGATTGTGGCTGCGGCTAATTTTTTATGGTAATATCAAAGGAGTTGGCCATAATCCGCTTTTGCTCCCTCCGGAGTCGAGAATGAACGATTGGAAAAAAAAAAAAAAACAAAGAAATCATTTTTTAAAAAAGTATAAGTGTTTTTATTTATTTATTTATAATTACATTTTATAAATATTATAAATTTATACATTGATTTAAATTATCTAACTAATAAATGTAATGTTTAACACTGAAATTATATTGTATTAATATAATAAAAGTACACGTTTATAATTACAATGATTATATGTGTATTTAATATTTATTTGTTAAATAAAAAATTGTTTTGATATTAAAAAAAAGTTTATTTATATATTTTTTTATATTATTTGATATAAAAAATAATTTTTTATTTTTTCACAAAAATAAATAATTTGATTAGATTTAATTAAAATATAAATTTAGATTATATAAAATAGTTTATAAATACTAATTTTATAAATAGTTAATGTTTTTAAAACACTAATTTTTAATTATTATTATTATTTTCTGTACCGATTTAAATTATATAACAATAATTTTACATTATCTTTTTAACGAATATCACAAATATAAATGTTTATAAACATATGATAAATAGAAAAGTGATTTCCCCATTAATCACATCTCATGTTCAGTTTTCGAGAGAAATTTTTTTTGTGGGATCATGTGTATTTCTTCTTTCCTTCCTATTTTCTTTACATAATTAAACAGTGTAAAATTCTATTTTCTCTTCTTTAATTTTATTTCTTTTCTTTTTTCATGGAAAAGAACACGGAGAGGGAATCAATATTGATAAAATTGTTGTAATTTGAGAGTAATATGGGATAATGGTAAAAAGGTCCCACGAAAATTTCGATAATCATATTAGTCTCTGAATGATTTTTTCAATAAAAAATATCTCCAAAAAATTAAGTATTAGTCATGTTAGTCCTTCCGTCCAAGAATTAACAGATTCTGTGAACACTATGCTAGCTGAATCATTAATCCCCACATCAACAATGTACGAAACGATGTCGTTTCAGTGGTCCATTCATCTCATTCCTCTTCCTTTCACCCTTACCCACATGAAAGAAGGAAAGTGACAGTCATGTGCATTGGAGAAGAAGCATCGACGACGAGAGGAGGAAAGCAACGCTGAGTGCTGTTCCGCGAGGCACCATCGCACTAGCGATTCTCTTTGCACTATTGCGATCTGCTCAAAGGTAACTATTACTACCGTTTTGGCATTGTCTTCGTCTCACTATTTCTCTCTCTCTCTTTCTTTTTAATAACACTATATGAATCCCTAAAATAGCTGATGCGCTCGCCAAGACCGGTTGAGAATTTTTTTTCTTCTTAGAAATCAAGTTATGATAGCATTGTAAATATAGCTCAACCGGTAGTCGAAGAGTGAACAAATTTAGATAAGATGTCACAATAAAAATCAATAAAACCGAGAGTATTTTGTCTCGGATCGTTCTCCCTTGGACTTATGATCGATACAAAAGACTAAAACTAATTAGGAAAGTATGGGGGGTTTGAGAGTTTTCAACTAACAACTACAATAGCAAGAATGTAAATCATGTAAGGGAATTAAATGCAACAATTCATAAACAAGTAAGATATATAATAACTAGAATGCAAGCAATAAACTAAGCAAGAAATGGAAATAGAGATAAGCAAGCAATCAATAAGCTAATTCAAATGCAATTAAAATACATTGGTCATGGGTTTTATGAAATACATTATCCTTATCACCTCTAAACATAGATAATATTCTAGAGTGAACTTCTCACCAATCTTGTCACTTTGATGAGAAGAGTCAATTTGGGTAATTCACAGCCATAAGTCCTAGTTTACTCATTAAGACACTAGACTAGCGTTAATGAACACAAGAATAATCCATCTTGGCTCATAAGTCTCAATCATTATAGAATTAATGATAAACTAGCGTTAATTGCATCTAAATCAACACAAAATACTCTCAATTATTATACAAAGAAGACTAAGGTGACTCAAATGCATCCATGTAGTCAACCCATAACCAAAAAATGAAAATCTACTTCATATCTAAACAAAACATTTTATCAAACACTTGGTGTGCATAGAAAATAAACATCATGAATCAAGAGAAAATCAACAATCAACAACTACCCACTACTATAGATTGATAGTAAATGCAAGAAGGATAATAACAAACACAATCAATTCATGAAAATACCTCAAACATTTGTTAATCAAAGTAAAATCCACAAATAACAACAACTAGTTCAAGAACAAGAACAATAGAAATAACTAGAGTAATTATCAAGAGAAATCAACAAGTAAACTAGAACAAGTATGGATCCTAAGAACAATTGCAAGTGAAAGTTGAAGTGAGAATTGAAATTGAACCAAAAATCCTAGAGAGAAGTTGAAGTTTCTCTCTCTAAAAATATGAACATAAGAAGCTAATAAAAAACTAGATGATAACTTGATTTCATCCCCTTAGTGTCATATGAGTGATTCCCACTTGTTTCCCTCTTAATTGGGCCTCCAAATGCTCCAAAATGGTGTAGAAATTGATCCAAATGGGCTCCTCTTTAGGTGTGTCACGTGACTTTTAATGAGGCATGTGCAGGGAGAGTTGTGTACACAACTATTAGTTGCCCACGCAACTTCCCAAGAGTGAAAATCGGAGTTGTGCACACAACTCAAGTTGTGTACGCAAATGGTAGAAGGCAGCAAATCTTCATATAGACATATGTATACTGTTTTGAAACTATGGATGTTAGCTTTCAAATAGCATTGGAACCATGTCATTTGGACCTCATTAGCTCAAGTTATGACCCAATTAGTGAGAAGAGGTCAAGGTTGGCAGCATTAGCAACTTTCGGCGCATCAATATTTGGACGCGAATTCCGCATAGAATCATATAGAACTTGAAAACGTCTTCAACATAAAAGTTGTAGATATCGAATTCATATTTCCAAAGAGTCCAAGTTTGCTCCAATCCGATGACTATAGCATCTTTTTCCATCTTCTCATTTTCGCTTCTTTGTGAGATATTTGCTTTGCATGTTTTCTTTACTCCTTCCAAGTCATCCTTACTCCCTAAAGCTTCAAACACTTAACAAATATATCAAGGCATCGAATGAGATGGAAGTAGAATTAAATTTGCAATTTAAAGCTTAAAAATATGCATTTTTTCATTTAAGGCACAATTAAGGATGAATTCACAAAGATGCTCATTCACTAATTATTTATGTGAATTTATGTTGATTAAACCTCTACTTTAAGTACAAGATAAATAATCCAAATAGGGTTTATTAATAGCTATAGACTATCTGCACTGTTTCAAAATGAAATATTTTTGGGTATTTTATTTGTTAGGATTTTTGTGTTTATGCGTTTAAATTTTTTTTGGATCGAGAGATGGTCAGTTTTGCTATTCTATAAGCATAATGAGTCATTGGGTTCTATTTTTCTGTGGTTTAACATTTGTTAATGTGGGTGTTATTGCTTCTAATGTAGCTCCTGATGCAGACATATCATCCGAAACCCCAACCCCAACTGAGCTTGCTGATCCAGCCACTAAGATTAAAACACCATTTGCAATTTTATGATTTAGTTCATATGGGACTTCTTGTATTTGTTAATTAAAAGTTTTTGTGGTTAATATTTGTTATTTGTCTATGTAAATTGTGCTGCTATCTTACTTGTAAAATGCAGGTCAAAGTTAAATAAAGGCCACCTAAATTGCAAGTTATGAAAAGAAAAGTAATAAAAGCCAGCTCCCCACAACCAGCTGCAACTACTCCAATTCGCCTATTTCAGCTAAAACAATCATTTGAATTAGTACTGCAAATGCAAACAAATTTGCAAGTCTCTATAAATGTATGCCAATACCAGAATTCAAACGTCCAAGGAAAGATGGAGATGTTAGATGTTGTTTTATAAATTAGGGGCTGGATTATGTTTTTTGTATATGGTTAGGAATTAGAAACATTTGATATTATATACACTTTACTAAAGTATGTTTTGTACAACCCTCTTTTGAAATTTTTTTATTTAGCCCTCTTTATATGGTTGGAAATATGGAAAACTGCTTATCTTTTATTGTGATAAACACAATGTTAGCATGCTTATATTTCAATTTTAATATATGATAAGACTTTCTTTATATATGTTCTTGATTAAGTTTAAACTTTCTTAACAGTGTGCTCATTTATTTGCCAATTGGTTTGGTTAGAAATTGACCACAAATTTATAAGGAATAATTTCATTTCCAAACATCATTGTTTAAGCAGGAACACTCAAGGCAAATAATCTCACGAAGTCACAATTTTACACAAACATAACCACACCTTAGCTACAAATTTACTGGCATAAATTTATTACAATGTATAAATAGATGATTAAAAAAAGGCCAACTACTAACATCACCACTATTACTCCAGTGAACATAACAATCATCAACATCTTAACATCTATTCTTAAAAAAGGCCAACTACTAAGAACCATTCTCCATGCTAAATTCACTTTCCACTATTCATATTCACTCTCAACCTCTCCATTTGTTTCTGTTACTTCATTTGCACCTTCAACTATTTCAAATTCATTTTCATCAACCCATTTAAAGTAATTACAGTGACTACCTTTTTGCAAATGTTAAATAAAAAATTGAATTCCACATGAAAGGTAGGTAAAGGGGTTGAAGATGCAAATTGTATTTATATTATGCTCAACTGGTATTTTAGACATGTATAAAACAACCTGCCTAGATTATCTACTATACCATATTTCTTAATTAAGAGTATTCAGCCCACAGAAACACGTTTTATCCTTGTTATTTTTCGCATGAAAGATCTAAATGAAAGGACAGTCCACCGCCACGCCCTCCACTCATATTCCCTCATGTTGTTTAACTCTGGATTGTAGCACTCTATGTAATTGAATACAGAGAATGAATTGGGGGTTAGGGTTTAAGTAATAACACATAAGGACTAATTTGATCAAGTTTAGGTACAATTTCAAACACAAAAAATACTTAGAGACGATTTTAATTCTTTTTTTTTTTATCATAATCATAAGCATCAAAATAATACTTAAAATTAGTTAATGCTGCTAAAAAATGTTGGATATCTAATATATAGCATTACTATTGAAATAAATGTCGAGTCTAATAAAACTAGGCCTGACAATAAATAGGGTAGGATAGGGTTTAGTCCTAATCCTAACCCTACTCGCGGATTGATATTTTATTTATAATTTAACCATATCCTACCCGCGGATTGAGAACCTTCCAACCCTAACCCTGCCCGCACTCAACCTGCGGGTATCCAACCCTACCTGCGGGTTGTGACTGATGAGGCCGCGACGTGAGAGGAAGGGTGATGGGAGGGCTGCAATGGTGCGATACGAAGGTGAGGGTAGGGCCACGACGGTGAGGTTTCGACGACTACTTCAATGCTTAGGACTTGGAAGAGAACGAGAGAATATGATGTTCATGATATTCTGTGAGTGTTTGAGAGTCAGAAAGATTACGGTTGCCGTAGTAGAGTGTAGAATGAGAGGTTTATTTAGAAATTAGGGTTTGTAAAATTTCATATTAATAAATGTAAGTAAATAGAAGAGGCTTTTACATATTTAGTGTATAAAAGTTACAAATTGAAGTTGAGTGATTAAAGTCTTTTTGTATAACTAAGAGGTCATATATTCTATTCCCAACGCTAACATTTTTAAAAAAATTATATATTATATATGGAGTACGGGTAGAATTACGAGTAGGATTGAGCCTAAACCCAAATCCTAACTCTACGCCACCCTCTCGCCCCTAAATAGAACTATTTTCTAACTATTATTTTTACATAATTTGAGATAAATAATATAAAGATTAGTTAATTTAGTGGGAAAGAAAATTTAACAGCAAAATTTAATTTATAAATTTTTTACCATCTAAATTTATTTAACCTTTTTTTTTGGTTAACTTTTTTTTTTTCCTTCTTCTTATTCTTTTTTACTCGTTTGCAAGGGTGTGATAAGGCCATGCAACCCATTAGAGACCTTGATTCTGGCTTCTATCGAGCCTTGTTAGGCTTTATTTTAAAATAATTCACAAATTTAGATAAATATAAAATCCTATTTAATTATATAGTTCAAGATTGAACCATAAAAAAGTCTTTTAAATCTAACAAACTGGCTCCTTTCATAAAATATACTAAAAAAATATATTTTTTTTGTGGATTTAACATTATATATTTTTTAACAGTAATGCTACACATCCAAACATTTACCCCAATCAAGTCCAACCAAGTGATTTTTCTCCACTCTCACCCACTGCACGCGCTATTACTCTCCTCAAAATTCAAACACGCGCGTCCACTTCTTCCTCCCATGCTACGTTGTTATTGTTATTGTTGGTGTTGTTGATAATGATGATGATGATGATGATGAAAAGCTGAATTAGATTTTCATGAAAAACAGATACGGATTTTGATGTAAAACAGAAACGGATTTTCATATAAAACAGAAATGAATTTTCATATAAAAACTGAATTGGTTTTTCAGGAAAACAGAAATGAATTTGAATGAAAAATAGAAACGAATTTTCATGAAAACAAAAACAGATTTTATTTTCTTTTCTTCTTCTTCCTCCTCACGCCTAGGCGTGGTTTTGGTGATGAACCAATGAAAAATAGAAACAGATTTTCATGAAAAACAGAAACAGATTTTATCACAAAACAGAAACAAATTTTCATATAAAAAATGAATTGAATTTTCACGAAAACAGAAACGGATTTTGAATAAAAATATAAACGTATTTTGAATTGAAATAAAAACGAATTTTCATATATAAAAACTGAATTGAATTTTCAACAACACTCACATTGATCCAAAATCAAATATTGATTTACATGGATGATTCTTCATCTTCTTCTTCTTCTTCTTCTTATAGCATCCAATCCTAGGTACTGCTGTCAAACGGGCGGGTGGGCCAAATACGGGCCGGCCTGTCCCAAGCGACGAGCTAAAATATGAAAAAACGGGTTGGCCCGTATTTAAAACGAGCAGAGGAAGTACCAACCCAACTCGATTAGTCCAAGTTATTGAGCCAACCCATTTTTTTTTTTTTCAAAAAGTTTCTTCACACTTCATAATGTTAACATTTTTTTTACAAAATATTCTACAAAAAAATTAAATTATCATACATAGATATTTTTTTTATATATATAAACATGCATGTTATGCTGTTGGCGTGTATAACAAAAGGCCTTTGTGTCTTTATATTCCAAAGGTAAATTTTTTTTTTGAAAAATAGAAAAAAAATAAAAAAGAAAAGAAAAAACGGGTCATTTGAGCCAACTCGACCCCACCCGACCTAAATCCGTCTAACTCGTGAGTTATCCGAGCCGAGCCAAGTTGACTCGTTTTTTAAGATGTCATAATTTTGTTGGCCCGACTCGTCCATTTTTACGAGCGATCCGAGCCGACCCACGAATTGCAACCCATTTTGACGGCTCTAATCCTAGGCTTCACCACAAACACCTATATCCCTCACTCACACACACTAACTTTATAGCTTTTCCTAGCTGGAATTCGATCCCATGTGCAGCTATTATTGAGGCCAACAGAACGAAGACTCGGTACGATAGCTACTCAATTTCTATAAGTTTTTATAATTATAGGCCTAATATTTATACCACCTCAATTATTATTGAAAAAAAAATTTACTAGGCTAGTTTGGTTCTAAATACAAAAAAAATTTATGTTACAAGTTCAAAAGACAAGTAGGCCTCTAAATTAATTTAAAACAAAAAAAAAAAACTACGATAAGTAATAGGCTAAAAAACAAATTAATTAAATTTTATGCAAATCAAATCTTATAGCGTGTGCCTATTCGTTCGGTTTGTCTTCTTCTTACATCATCTTCACTATTGTCATCATTACCTCCTCGGCTCCTCCACTTCTTTTTCTTTCGTTTGATTTTTTCTTTTTTCTTTTTTAGTTTCAATTTCTGCACGTATTATATTTCATTCCAAAAAGCTTTTACATATAACATTTTCTTTTTGACAGGTACATATAACATTACTATAAGTTAAACAAAATAGGTGTAAATTAAATAAGATTAGCTAAAATATAATGGTACATGTATGTCTCTTTTCTTTAACTAAATCCAATTAACTTGGCTCAATCATAACAAAAGTATTTTGTTTAGTTAGATTTAGTTGAATAAATTATTTCAACCCCTAGAATTATTGTAGCTCAAAATACTATATAAAAATATTAAAAATCACTAAAAGGATAAATTTAATATTTGTAACGTATAAAATACCTACAAAATTTATGAATAAAAGAAAAAAAAACTACTAAAAGAGGTTAATTACAAAAAGGACCAAATATATTATTATTATTTTTAAAAAAAATATAGATAAAAATATAAGAACATCACAATTTTAATGAGTGGACAATAATATTTTTAAATTTAATTTTGATGTTTATACGTATATCTAAACATATGATGACACATCATCTATTTATATTAAGAAAAAAATTAGGAAACCAAGACATTATTACCAATAAGGAGCCAAGACATAGTTACGAATGATAACTCATATAAATTTTGGATGATAACTTAATTATTGGCTCCTTAATGACTCCCTAATATTAGTTTCGTAGCACTATTCTTATATTTTTTACTGAATAATTATCATCTAAAATATTAAATTAAATATATTAATAGGACGAGTGTGTAAAATATATTTTACATCAATCAAAACTTGGGTTAGCAATGGAGTGGAATAGAATTTGCACTCAACTCTAGCTTTACTCAAGTAATCAAGTTGAAAATCTCCCAATACAACTTTATCCTATCCTATCTGTTACGGGCCAGCCTCCAAGGGCCAAGCTATCAAGAAATAAGGCCACTAATGGATGGCCCACAAGCAAAGAGAATTACCTAAAATAGGAAAGATATGATATAATCTTAACAGATCCCAAAAAGATCTCAACTACCCACAACTATATAAGCATGGGACATTACCCCCTCAAGGTACGTATTCTCTGAACCTACCCTATTCTATTAGATCTGGAATCCCATAATCCTATTCTGGGCTTCTAGAGCTATTCACCTCTACATTAACCCCTTCTCGGCTATAACTCTCGGTTACGCCATAGGGTTCGTCATCGAAGGCACACCTTCTAGTCCCAAAGCCTCGGATCTCGGCCCCCCATTCGAAGTCCTTTGGACAATCGTTGAGGATCCGACCTTAACATTGGCGCCGTTTGTGGGGACTTCCGAGACCGAGGAGCAAGAAACGCAGGCATCGGTGACCCGAGTAAGGAATGGAAGAAATACCACTCCACAAAGGAGCCGCCGACAGCGGCAACCCCTTGCCGACCCCGGAAAAGGAGATCGATCAGAGGAACAATACCATTCAGCAATTGGAGGCAGCTTTGAGAGAACTCTTGGAAAGGCAGACTCGAGAGGCGGCGCTGGCCTCGGAAGCCGTCAAAAGAGCGAAAGAGCTCACCAAAAAGCAGCAAGCCATTCTGGATGAAGCGGAAAAGCGAGAGAAAGACAGACTTGAAAAGCTCGAAAAGCTTAACAGCAAGACCCAGACCGTGGCAAACCACAGCAGCAAAACGGCGGAATCCAAAGATCGCACGTGGAGAGCATCCACTGTGATAACGCGAGTCCCCGGAAGGGAAGGGGGCAAGCACCCATTCTCATCTCATATCTTGGCGGAAGAGATCCCCAAGAAGTTCAGATACCTCGTGGAAATTGAACCGTACGACGGAACCACAGACCCGAAGCATCACTTAGATGCCTTCGAAAACAGAATGCTGCTTGTGAACGCTTCTGATGCCATACAATGCAAAGCCTTCACCA
>JASCZI010212134.1:12556-28914 GCA_036250425.1 Stylosanthes scabra
CTTGGTTCAATGCTCTCCCGCCGGGCAGTATAGAGTGCTTCTCTGACCTGGCAGAAAGCTTCATGAAGAACTTCACAACCCGCCGGAAGCTCCCAAAAACCTGTCTAAACCTATACTCGATAGTGCAAAAGCCTGAAGAAACTCTCCGGAGCTATCTGGATCGTTTCAACACGAAATACACACAAATCGAGGGATTGCAATCCCAGGCGGCCCTGATGGCCTTAGTCAAAGGGCTAAAAGAAGACACCCCTTTTCTGAAAAGCCTAACCAAAAGGCCACTAAAGACAATGGAGGAAATACAAGAGCGATCCCATGACCAGCAAAAAGAGGGACAGACCGCCGTAAAGACGGACAGGAACAAAAAGGACAACCCCCGAAAGGATCACTTCAGGGACGACAGAGGACGGAAAGAGCACAGATCTAGCAGATCATATTATAATCCCCTCAATATCTCCCTGACCCAGTTTCTGAATGAAGTATCTTAGGTCGAAAGAGTACCAGCTCCAAGACCCATAAAAAATACCGGAAGAGGAGACCGACGCTCGTACTGCAAGTATCACAAACAGCACGGGCACGGCACGGAAGAATGTCGAGACCTCCTCGACTTTATCGAGGAAGGGTTGAAAAATGGGAAATTCCGTGAATACACCGGCAGGTACAGAAACAGAGATGATGACCGAAGGGTCCAACAAAGACAAAACAGCCCAGAACCCAAGGTGGAGAGGATAAGGGATGAACCCAAAGAGCGCGGCGCGCACCGCGAGATAGCAATGATCTCCGAAGGTATCCCGGATGAAGGAAACCCCCCATCTAAAAAGACGGCAAAACAAAGTAGGCACTCATGCCTAGCAGTAGAGGTCATGCCCAGGCCCCTAGCCGGAAGTCCAACAAAGCCGGACACGGCTGCCAAAGTCCACTTAGTGGACCTAGAGCCTTCCGGAAGAAAACTCCCGAAAATGCCACAACCGAAAGGGGAACTAGAAAGAGTGCAAATTAGACCAAAAGTCGAACAAATCACAATGATAGCAAAAGCCCTACCGGAAGAAGTCAAGGCAGACCTAACTCACTTCCTCAAAAGGAATGTGGACCTATTCGCATAGACAGCAGCAGACATGCCGGGCATAGACCCTAACTTCTCCAGCCATAAGCTATCTATACTAACCGAAAGTAAACCAGTGGCGCAAAGGCTCCGACGAATGAGTCCGGAGAAGACGGAAGAAATTAAAAAGCAGGTACAAAACTTGCTCGAAGCAGGGTTCATAGAGGAAGTCAAATACCCCACCTGGCTCAGCAACGTGGTTATGGTTCCCAAGAGCAACGGAAAGTGGAGGATGTGTGTAGACTACACCAGCCTGAACAAAGCATGCCTGAAAGATCCCTACCCACTCTCGAGCATCGATGGGCTAGTGGATAGAGCCTCGGGCTACAAATTCCTGTCTTTCATGGACGCTTATTCTGGATACAATCAAATCCTCATGTATCCCGGAGACGCCAAGAAAACAGCCTTTATCACCCCCATTGGTAACTTCTACTACAAGGTAATGCCGTTTGGACTGAAGAACGTAGGTTCAACCTACCAAAGGCTCATGGACAAGGTGTTCAAAGAGCTCCTTGGCAGAATACTAGAAGTCTATGTGGACGACATGCTGATCAAGACAAGAGTCAAAGAAGACCTCATTCCAAATCTGGAAAAAGTCTTCGAAAAACTCCGAGAACACCAGATGCGACTCAACCCTGCCAAATGTGCATTCGCGGTGGAAGCCGGAAAATTCCTCGGCTTCATGCTAATAAGCCGAGGAATTGAGGCAAACCCCGAAAAATGCCAAGCCATCTTGTCTATGAAGCAGCCAGAATCCCTAAAAGAAGTGCAGAGCTTGACCCAGAGATTGACAGCATTATCCAGATTCTTTTTAGCATCAGCAATAAAGGCAGCCCCACTATTCAAGCTCATGAAGAAAGGAGCGGAGTTCAACTGGACGGAAGATTACGGCAAAGCTTTTCAAAGCTTCAAGGACTACCTAGCAGCACTGCCCATCCTAGTGAAGCCGGAAGAGGGAAAATCCTTGATAGTCTACCTAGCCGCCACCGACGATGCCGTCGCCGGAGCGCTGGTTCATGAAAGAGGGAAAACACAAGAACCCGTCTACTTTGTCAGCAAAACCCTCCAAGGAGCAGAGCTGAAGTACCAGAAATTGGAGAAACTAGCATTCGCCCTAACCATGGCAGCCAGGAGGCTCCGACAGTACTTCCAGGCCCACTCGATCGTGGTAAAAATAGATCAGCCGCTGAAACAGATCCTCCAAAAGCCCGACCTGGCGGGAAGAATGCTAGCCTGGTCCATCGAACTATCAGAATACCACATAACTTTTGAAGGGAGAACGTCCATCAAAGGACAAGTGCTGGCCGACTTTGTGGCAGAGTTCATCCCCAAACACCAAGTAGACAACCATATCCCATGGATCCTGCGTGTGGATGGTTTGTCGAACACAAAGGGAAGCGGGGGCGGCGTATTGCTGGAGGGACCTGAAGAAATCGCCATAGAAATGGCCATAAAGTTCCAATTCCAAGCGAGCAACAACCAGGCGGAATATGAGGCACTCATAGCGGGGATAAAGCTAGCAAAAGAGGTGGGGATCTCCGAACTAGAAGTCAGATCTGACTCTCAAATAGTCACGTTCCAAGTCAATGGAAGCTACCAAGCCAAAGATCCTCAAATGGCAAAGTACCTGGAAAAAGCAAAAGAGCTGCTAAGCTCTTTCCAAAAAGTACAGATGAAGCACATCCCCTGGAAAGAGAATGACCGGGCAGACACTCTGTCTAAACTGGCAAGTATCAAGCCAAGTGGAGGAAACCGCACCCTTATCCAGAAAACCAGAGACAAACCGTCCATAGAAGAAGGCCAACTTGCGATTTTGTCAGTTTCAGAGAGTCAAAGCTGGAAGCACCCCATCATGAAGTTCCTAGTAAACGGGATCCTCCTGGAAGACAAAGGCGAGACCAACAAACTCAGAAGAGAAGCCGCGAACTATACCATAGTCGTCGGCGAACTATACAGAAGGGGAGCAACCCCACTCTTAAAGTGCACAAAAGAAGAAAGAATTCAGATAATCCTTGCAGAAGCACATGAAGGTGCCTGCGGGCACCACCAGGGAGCAAAAGCCCTCGTAAGAAGAATCCTTCTAGCCGGTATATACTGGCCCACCATGCAAGCAGACGCCAGATCGCACGTCGAAAAATGGCAAAGATGCTAAGAGCACTCGAAACTGCAGAAAATGCCGGCAATAGAACTCTCAACCATCACGGCTCCCTGGCCATTCGATAAATGGGGAATCGACCTCCTAGAACCCTTCCCCAAAGGCCCGGGACAAGTGAAGTACCTAATCGTAGCAATCGACTACTTCACAAAGTGGGTGGAGGCTGAAGCGCTAGCATCAATCACAGCAACACAATGCAAAAAGTTCGTCTGGAACAACATCATCACCCGATTTGGAATCCCAAGAGTCATCACATCTGACAATGAGACACAATTCATGGACAAAAAATTCAAGGAATTCCTAGAAGGATTCTGGATCCACCAACAGTTCTCGTCCGTAGAACACCGCAAGCAAACGGGCAGGTCGAAATCATGAACAAAATAATCCTAAACGGATTAAGAAAAAGGCTTGACAAAAAGAAAGGATGTTGGGCGGAAGAACTCGGAAGCGTACTCTGGGCATACCGGACTACAGAACAGTCGGCAACAGGGTAACACCCTTCCGGCTAACCTACGGGACAGAAGCCATGATCCCCCTGGAGATAGTAGAGCAAACCCTCCGAGTATCAAGTTACAAACCGGAAGAAAACCTAGGAGGAAGAGAAGCAGAAGTCGACTTAGTGTCCGAAATTAGAGAAGCAACAAGAATCAAGCAACAAGCAGTAAAGGCACTCTTAGCCGCCCGGTACAACAAAAAGTTCAGGAAACGAGACCTAGAAGAGGAGGACCTCGTACTCCGACGGGCAGACATAGGAGGCAAAAACGCAGCCCAAGGAAAACTAGGAGCAAACTGGGAAGGCCCCTATCGGGTAGTTCAAGCACTCGGAAAAGGCGCCTACAAGCTTAGCACCATAGAAGGAGGCCAAGTTCCGAGGACCTGGCACATAGCCAACCTCCGAAAATACCACATGTAAACGAACGTCGCAGCATATACTCTTTTTCCTTCCATATATTATTTTTTCCCAAAAAGACAAGGGTTTTTTCAGATAGAAAGGTTTTAATGAGGCATGTAAGCGTTCCGGCCACACTGGCCGTCAAAAATTAATAAAAAGAAGCATTTTCTTTTACTCATTCCTCAGAGTTTTATCCTTTCAAGTCTTTTTTTTCTTCTTAGCCTTACGTCGCTACCCAAAAGCACGAAAAGCGTAGAAAGAAAAGGCATTTTCTTTTTTACAAAAGAAACAAAAATGCCAAAAGAGCCCGGGAGCCCTTAGCTTAAAAGCGGCACAAAAATAACCCAAAGGACAAACAATTAAAAGCGGACAGAACCAAACTCCGCAGCTCCACCCCGGATTGATCACCCGGGAGATGAGATGCAAATTAACCAAGGCTTTGTAAAGATAAAAAAAGAAATTTATCAAGACAAAAAGCAATACAAGCAGCAACCACAAATTGTCAACACAGCAAATACAAGTGATATTGTTCACAAAAAACAAAAAATTGTTCACAACCAAAAGATCTTTACACACTCGAAACGGGGCATTCCCCGCCTTCCTTCATCAAAGCCTCCGGAACAACCTCCTGGGCATCCCCCCCAATCGGGACCCCGGCTTCAGGACCGGGCCGCTCCTCCGCCACGGGCTCCGATTGCTCTTGGGCTTCGGCTTTCGGATTATATATCCTTTTTGCCTTTGGATCCCAGCGAGTATCCAAGGAAATCATTGAAAAATCAATGGCAGGATTCAAATGGCGAACTTGGTCCATCAAGATTTCAAAAGTCTCTTGGACCATGTCCCCAGTCTCCTCCACCAGAGATTTCCATTCATCCCGCCAATGAGCAGTGGCAGCCTCCGCCCCATCCAGAGCCGTCTGCTTCTCCTTCAAGGATTTGGCAAGGCCCTCAGCCTCCCTTTTCTCTTTTAGCAAAGCAGCCCGACAGGACTCAAGCTCCGTAGCCTGCACCTTGGCCTCCTCCTCCACCTCCGTCATACGCGCAAGAGCGAAAAGACGCTCGCCCTCGGAAACCGCCAACTCCTGAGTCAAAGACTTAATCTTTGCATTCAGAAGGGGGCTGCCAGAGCCGAGTCCCTTTCCACCGTAAGCACGTCCACTTGGTCCTTCAGAGAGACCAGCTCCTTCTCCATCTGGACCTTGGAGGCGAAAGCCTTCTCTATGCCAATCTGAAACCACGAAAACAACAAAAAG
Source organism: Stylosanthes scabra (assembly GCA_036250425.1). Lineage (NCBI taxonomy): Eukaryota > Viridiplantae > Streptophyta > Magnoliopsida > Fabales > Fabaceae > Stylosanthes > Stylosanthes scabra. The sequence continues at coordinate 17,955 of JASCZI010212134.1, forward strand.
AAGCTAAAGCAACGGCTAAAAGCAAGAAGACCCAGAGACAAAACAAAATCAACGCAAGAACGTGGATACCTGAAGGCAAGCGGTGAGCTGGCAGGCGAGGTGTTGCGCCGTCCCAAGAAGCTGCTCCGGCACCAACGGGCTAAGAATTTCCCGAGTGGGGACATTGGTAAGGCCAAAATCCAATGCCTCCCGGAAATTGTAGTCATCCGGAAAGGCACGATTAATGGGGCTGACTTTGTGCACCCACGAGGAGTCCGCCCCCAAAGCCGCTTCCTCAGCAGAAGCATCCGGCGCCTTCCTCTTCCGCCCTTTCTTCTTCAGATCGGCGGAAGGATCCTCTCTGGCACCTTCCTCTGCCTGAACAGGGAAAGACTTACCAGTAGGACCCCTAGAGGGTCCTCCCTTCTTTGCAGCAGTCGGAAGAGGAGACGGAGCAGTGGGAGCAGTAGGAACGGGGGCAGGAACAGCCTGACCAGAAGCAGAGGCACCAGAAGCAGTCGGAGGATCCCGGACATGGGGAAGAACCGAGCGTCGACCCATCCCGGTCACCTCCGCCATCTTCTACCTCAAGCGGTCAAAGCGACTCTGCTTATCCATGTCAACAAGCAAACTATCTGCAAAACCAAAACAACTTCAGCAACAGATACAAGTATATACACCAATTTAATCAACAATTTTCAAAACACAAAAGGGAGCATACCAAGAAACGCCCCAACCTCAGCGTCACTATGGTCCAAAATCCATCGACACCGGAAGTTGGACTTCTTCCCCAAACCAACCGGCAGGGATTGCAAGAAATCAAAGGCCAAGGTCTCCAAGGGATCCAAGGCCGTTATACGATACTCCCTCGCCATTGAGTTCCAGTACACCCAAGGATACGGCTTCCGCTCATCATCGACCCAAAAAGGGCGAGTACCAGGAAGCGGCAATACTTTGAAATAATGCCACTTGAATTCCTGAATAGACTCCTCGAAGGCATCAAAGAGACGCCTCCCCTGGTAAGCCTGAAAGGATAAGAAGCCGTTCCCGGGAGGGGGAGCATGAAACTGATAAGTATACAAGAAAATGCGCCAGGATGGACGGAACCCAAAGTGAAGACAGGTGCTCTCAAAGGTACGGAGAAAACCCCAACCATTAAGATGGAGCTGGCTAGCCGCCACTTGGCACCGCGTTAGCACCTCCCTCTGGAAATTCGAAAAAGGAAGACGGACACCCAGGCGCGTAAACAACTCAGCATAGACCCACAAAAAATGGGTCCTACCCTCAAGCGCCCGGAACGGCAACCGGTCAGAAGGCCCAGCCGCCTCTAACACATAATCCCTTTCCGAGGCTAGATCCTGGGCCAACCTCATCTCGCGGCGGAGCTCGGGAAGATGTTCGGAGGCCAACACAGAGGACTGTGTAAAAACCTCTGCGTTAACCCAGCCATACAACTCCCTCTCAATTGGAGAAAGCACGCGAGGGTTATGGACATTTTGGCATGACTTCTTCTTCGCCATTTCGAAAAATAAATAAGCCTGCAAGTGCGAGCAAGGCCAATAATCAAGAAAACAAGAAAGAAAAAGAAGCGAAGAAGAAGAGCGTCTATGGCGAAGAAGGACGCACAAGACAGAGGAGAAGAAAGAAGAAAAAAGACCAAAAAAAAAAAAAACAACAAGAACAAGAACAACAACAAACACCAGAGCCACAAAGCACAAATGCACGTAAAAAGACAAAGAAAAATGGTACCTGCAACTGGAGAAAGTTGAAGACCAAACGCCGACGAAGAGGGAGAAGCACCGAAAGGAGAGAGAAATCTTCAGAAAAGACATAAGAGAGAGGAAGAGTGGCAGAAATGGCAGAAAAGAGCCTCTTGAGCCCCCCAAGCCTTCTTAAACACGCCTCGAGGAACTCAAGGGGCAAGAGAATGATGGGACGGTTACCACACCCCACGAGAAAAGTCATTCTTGCCCTCTGCCACATCAGCAAAGAAAAAGAAAACGTCCCCTCTCAACGTTTGGATCTCAAAAAGACACGTAGTAACCGGAACATTTGCCAACGGAGCCTGCTTTACATACAAGCAACCGGAAATTGATAAAACCACCCGGAAAAGCATCAAAAAATAATTCATAACTCACAAGCTTGACCAAAGAGCCCTAAGCTCCTGAGTGGGGGCAATGTTACAGGCCAGCCTCCAAGGCCCAAGCTATCAAGAAATAAAGCCACTAATGGATGGCCCACAAACAAAGAGAATCACCTAAAATAGGAAAGATATGATACAATCTTAACAGATCCCAAAAAGATCTCAACCACCCGCAACTATATAAGCAGGGGGCATTACCCCCTCGAGGTACGCATTCTCTGAACCTACCTTATTCTATTAGATCTGGAATCCCATAATCTTATTCTGGGCTTCTAGAGCTATTCACCTCTACATTAACCCCTTCTCGGTTATAACTCTCGGCCACGCCGTAGGGTTCGTCATCGAAGGCACACCTTCTAGTCCCAAAGCCTCGGATCTCGGCCCCCCATTCGACGTCCTTTGGACAATCGTTGAGGATCCGACCTTAACACTATCCACATATTTAAAACTCTTCAACTAAAACTCTACCTTCACTTAGGTTCATTTTAACCGTTTTAATTTTAATTAATGATTTTGTTGAAACTGAATAGACCAAAAGTCCAAAACTGAACAACTAACCTCCGCTATAAAACACGTCCACTCTCTCAGTCTCTCTTCACATTCGCGCCATTACCTTCTTTTTCAAGTTTTCCAACTTTTACTCGGCAAACAAACTTTCTTTCTTTCTTTCTTGTTTAAAACTCACTCTCGCTCACTCTTGCAAATTCTTTTGCTCAGTTCTTCGGGTTTTGTTTGTTGCAGGTGTGGCATTGTAAGGTTTCATCCAACAGGCACTGGTTCGTTTCCAAATCAACGTTCTTGGAGGAATTGAAAGCTGTGATTATGGAGGAAAAAATTGCAGTTTCCAATTTTCGATTTTTACTGTGGTCTTAAAGAATGTGACATTAAGATTAATTCAGTTGTGCTCTTGGATAATTCTTATATGTAAAGGCACCTAAAATCGTGTGATCATTGTGTGCAGAATTTGATTTCTTCGTTTAATTCTGCCATGGCTGAGACTAAGAGTGACTCTGAAGCTAAGAAGATGTATGCAACATCTACATTCTTGACTAACTTTATTTTATGATGAAGTTTTTTCCCCAAAAATTTCGGATATAAATTTCTCTTTTTTGTTTTAGGGTTGTTCTTGAATTTGTGGGTCCTGAGAAGCATAACATATTGGTGTTTACTTGCATTCTTTGTTTTTTTTTTTTTACCTGTCATACTTCAGGTTGGATGCTTGTGTTTTTGATTATCTTTTAAGCAACAAACTATACGAGACTGCAAAATCTTTTATCACAGAAGGGAAATATGCTACAGATCCAATAGGTACGTTTGCTTCCTATGTAATGTGGGGTGTAAATTATGCAAAAATTGATAAAAAAAAATATCTAAAATTTGGTGTGTTCATGTGTTGGTTAGCTGTTGGTGTATCCCTCTAGAATTTCTCTATTCGTTTATTTCAATGACTAAGGGGAATGTTTCTATGCTGTTGGTTTGCTTTTATTGGCATTGGCTTTGTTTTTGTTGTTGAGGATTTTCAGTTATTCTTTGATCTTGAACAAATGCTTGATCTTATTCCACTTCCACTTCTCTAAAAAAGTCTTTTCCTTTACTAAAGGAAACATTAAAAGCATAACTGCCAAAACAGATTCGGTTAAATCTGTTATAGCACCAGTAACTTCTAGGACAAGTTAATCAGCTGTTGTGTTTGTAGTTAGTCTGTTATGAGTTCGCATGAATTTTTGCATAGGCTTCTTATCTCTAAGTTTTTTCTTTTGGAATCAACAAGGATTGAACTCTAGAGTTAAAGGTTATAGAAGCTTTTATACCATGTCATAAAACCACATTTTCCAAAAGTTTAAAGATAGAAAGATGTACGTGAATGATTATTTTATAATTGACATAAAAGTTAAAGCCGCTATAGTTCAATATATCCTATGATGGAAGTGAAAACAATGTGTTATACATATATGAGCTGTATTATTTGATTCTGTCAGCAAGTGATGTGCCTCAAGGATATCTTTATGGGGTGGTGGTCTGTTCACTTCAACTCACTAAATGCAAATACAAAGAAGGAACATTCTGAACCTGATGCCACATATATTCCGGTACTATGTTATATAACATCAGTATTTCTTTTTAAAATTCTTGTTTAGTTTCAATTATTGGTAGCAAACTGAATCTTAGCTAAGCAGATTCAGCAAATGCAGGCCAGAGAACAACAAGCACGGACTCCTTCGACTGCTGTAATCACTTGCACTACACTAGTTAGCCATTACACTTCTCTGTTCTATTTGTTTCAATTCTTCTCTCATTGTGCTTCTTCTTGGATTCTTAGGACATTAATGGCGAAGTCAACTTAGGTGCTACTCTAACAGGTTTGTCTATGGATTCATTGGTCCGTTGGCCAACAATTTTACATCCGAAATCTGAGCTAGGCAGTACTGGTGCAGGTATTATTACTGTGACTGTGATCACTTGATTCAGTATTTTACCAAACCTTTATCAATGGCAAACTATTCTGTAGATAAATTTTGTAAGAGTTGGCATTAGATCTATAATATGCTTGGACAATTTTTCTTTGCCTGTGAGCATTTATATTATTCTGTAGATATTGTTACATTGTTAGCCTATTAGGTATATGTATACTTGTATTCATGTGACCATGTGTGTATGTATGTTATTCTATTTGCAGCTTTAATTCTTGCCCTCCATTGTAATACTCTTACTTGTTTCAAGATTTCTTTTTGTCTCTAATGGCAGTTAGAGATGAGTAGAGATGGATTTATGTCACATGTACATTATGTTCTATTATGTACCAATTCTGTTTTCTTTTCTTTCTCCGTATTTCAATGATTCTTGGTGAAAAAGAAAACATTTCTTCATGTTGATGATTTTCTGAGTGATCCTATGGAGAAACTTTAAAACCCTAGCCTCAACATTTCTTCTTGAATGATGAAGGAAACTATTCCTGGAAAAAATGCTATCTTTGCAAGCTCGACCGTGTTATATCTAAGTTGGACATACTAGAAGTGTTAGGAAATTCTAATGATTGTTTTTATGATGTTTTTAAAACTGATCTTCAGGATTAAATCAAGGAGTCCCATATCTTCCACCAAAACCCAAAAGATTGCCTGAAACTGTAAGTTGCATGTAATCTTCAGATTATTTTATTCTGAAATCTTCAAAATCCTTGAGAGCTGAATTGGATTTAATTTTTCACAGGGAATTGATCAACTTCAACGTAGTTTAGGTGTACGAATTCAAAATCAATTCCTTTTGGAATCAAAACTGCATTTGGTCTCAGCAGAAGCTCAAGCACATGATCATCTTAGATATTCAGCTTATCATGGCGGCACAGATCCACGCTGAGTGTTTGGTCTTTCTCATGGTAGCTTGGGTGCAATGGATGATTGGTACACAAGGAATGATGGATTAATGTATTCCCGAGTTCAACCAGGTTCAGTTAAGGTTGGACTAGCTCTTAGAATTATTATGACTTTATATGCTCAACTTTGTAAGTTGCACTAATTATTTTTCATTCTTTCCAATTTTCAGCCAATTGGAGATGTTGCTACTTTAGATGATAATGTTAACAAGCGCCAAAAAAGATCTTCAAAAGGTAGAATTTATGGCTTTCTTGCTTTGAGATTTGTGAAGTATTTCCAGGAAACTAGCATTGAGTAACCACATTTCCATTTCAGGTTTCACCTTTGTTGAAACGGTTGCCATACGAAGAAGGAACTCTAGCAAAGTTACTTGCTGCAATTTTTCCTCAGATGGAAAGTTTTTTGCTAGTGCTGGACATGACAAGAAGGTAACTCACTTGCACAGTTGCACATGAAGGACATAGCTGGTGTACATTGCATTTTTCTTCATATTATCATGATCTTAGAACTCTTAGGAAGTGGTTGCTAACTCTCTTTAGGACAAAATTAAATCCAGGCAAAATGTCTTCTGTCACGAGAGTTTGGTCTACCTCAAAATTATGGGCAATGGGCATAGGGAGAAGGACACAAATTTTTTCTTGTCTCTATTTAATGTAACTATTGTTGCTATAATGAATCATGTCTATTTGTATTCCTAAATTAGTTATTTTGCATTCCAGTGGCCTCGTAGTGACAAAATTTCTTATTGAAGATTGACATCGGGAATATCATTTGGTTTGCCAATCCTATCAGAGTTAACAATTCCACTATGGTGAAAATATAGCCAAGAACTTCTCTTGGTTGGTCAAGTCAATGCTATTGAACTAGACCTCTTACTCTTTATGAGAGTTCAAAGGAAATAGTAACAAAATTTATGTATTAGAAAATGATATATTAACTTGGGAAACAAAGGAGTACATGATTTGTTTATACTAGTAGGGAAAATTGGTCGAAGCAGCTAGGACTTCTTTCAATACAAGTTCATAAAAGATTCTTACTTTAGAGTTAAGCTATTCCCTGAAATATTGTGTATTATGCAGTGGCATTATTGTAACCTCTTGCTTCATTTGTGCATGTAAGTGATGTTTGATGTTTTGCTTTCGGGGAGAGTTGAAGTTGGGTCATGGATTTTAACCTTAGCTTTAATTTGATACACTGCTTGTTGTGGGACAAAACATTTCATGAAATTGAGAAATGCTAACATTCCAATATATACTTCTGCATGGGTGCATGTACTAGGTTATCATTTGGAACATGATCAATTTAAGGACAGATAGCACTCTTGAAGAACACAAATCAGTTATCACAGACGTGTGTTTTAGACCGAATTCGACTCAGTTGGCAACAGCCTCGATGGATAAATCTGTGCGGCTATGGGATACAGCTAATGTAAAAAGCTTTTCCTAATTTTGCCAGTAACTTGTATTGTTCATAACCTCATATTTTAGAACTGGTTGCAGGTTGAAATCCACTCTTTCCACTGTGGATTTGACTATCTTTCTCTACTGTTTTCACCTTTATGATGAACTTCTCATTCTTTTTTCCAAATGCAGCCAATCCGTTCTTTGCATGAATACAGTGGACACGATTCTGCAGTAATGTCACTTGATTTCCACCCTAAAAAAACTGATCTTTTCTGTTCCTGTGATGGTAACGATGAAATTCGCTATTGGAATATTTCCTCATCATCCTCTTGTTGCCGTGAATTTAAGGAAAGTTTAGTAATAAGAACATGCTATCATTTTTCCTCTTTCTACTTTTCATGATGAATCTCTAAGTTATTTTTAGAATTGATTGTTTCAGGGAGGTAATGGACTAGTGAGGTTCCAGCCTAGACATGGGAATGTTCTAGCAGCAGTTTATAACAAAACTGTATCAGTTTTTGACGTTGAAACTAGCACTGAAATATACTCACTTCAGGTATATTTTATATGCAAACTTTCAGCCACTCCTTTTGATCTTTTCACTTTTTAAAGTTTATGTCTAATCAATTACTTATGATTGATCTTTTCACTCTTGTAAAATTAATTAATGACTATAGTAAAATATTTCATTTATTCTTAAATATTATGTTAGAAAAAGCATTTTTCATAAGATGAAAATTGTAAAAAGATCAACTTCCTCTAGTGATTCTGCATTTTGGCAAAAAAATTTATCTTAGCATACCTTAATTTAATATATATATTTTTTTATTTGTAGGGTCATCCTGAAGTAGTGGACTATATTTGCTGGGACCCAAGTGGAGCTGTTTTGGTATCTGTGAGTCAATGTTTGGTGAAGATATGGTCAATGGTTTCTGGAGAATGCATTCAGGAGCTGGCTTCACTCCCTGACCAGCTCTTTTATTCTTGTGTTTTTCATCCAAGTTATTCAACTTTATTGATCATTGGAGGGACAAAGGTAAGTTCTTTCAGTTTATCTTAGTAAAATCATTTTCAAACTATAGTTTTCTGCTATGAATTCATTCACAAAAGATGTGATTCTTAACCAAAAGAAGTTCCTGTTATTTAAAAAGATAAAACGAATTAGTGCAAACAAAAAATTAGTTACTACATCAGTCATATATTTATTTATAAATATTTATTCACATATTTTTTTAAATAATATTCAACTATCAAAATAATCAAACTTATAGTAGAATAATTTGTGAAACTCAAATACATATTTTTATACAGTAGTTGATTGGTATTTGTTTTTATCGTTTTTGTTGAAAATATTAATTATCCAGCCATTTGAGAATGAAGTTATTTTAAAGGAAAACAAATAATTAAGTCATTTTGTAGTTAATTTTATTAGATATTGCACCGTTCTTGAAGATGAACAGAGATTCATTGAGTATTTACTCTTATTTTTCCTTAGATTTCACAATTGGACCAAAAATTTTCCTTTTTACAATTTTTTGCCTTCGAAATTAGTGAAAATTAAGAAATTCATAATTTTGCTGAATTAATTCATGGATTTAATTTGTTTTGTTCCTTTTAACCGTGGCATGCAGTGCTTAGAGCTGTGGAATATGACTCACAACAAAATCATGACAGTTTCAGCACACGAGGATACAATATCTTGTTTGGCACAATCTCCTGTCACTAGAATAGTTGCATCTGCAAGTCATGACTCTTTTGTAAGGTTGTGGAAATAAATTTCAAGTTTGAAACCTACTAACATTTAGAATTTACTATGTTCTTAGCTATTTTTAAGTGCTTTTTTTTTTCTTTCAAAATTTCGAGTACTAATGTGTATTTTTATACGATTTAAATCATAATTTCAAGTGCTTTTACCTTTAATATCGGTGATGATATATTCCATAGTCCATAGATTACGAGGAGCAGAGGAAGTAACATTAGCCACAGAAATGTTAAATGCTCTTAATCGATTTTTATATGTTTAGTTGAAAAATGGGATTGAATTTTCTAAAATATGAATTGTAGATAGATTATTATAAGGATGAACCCATTTAGTAGCCAGAATAAAGTCTTCAAAAACATCATCATCCAAGTTAAAAAAAAAAAACATATATATCCCGACTTCTTAAAATTGAGACAAATTTATCCCTTAACTTTTAAAAATAATTAAACGGCGTACACATAAACCTTTTTGTTAATTTGTCCATCCAAAACGTGATGGAATTTATTGAGATGGACAAAATGAAGTTCAGTTGTCCGTAATGTTGCCAAGCTAGCACCAAGGCTCCATTGATGCACCAAAACGACTCCGTTTAGACTTATGTGGCATTGTCTTAAATTCTTCAAATGAGCATTGCCAACATATACATATATTTTATACAACCAAGTTCAACAAAGTATTCTAACACATTCTCACCAAAAGAGCACACCAAAAGAGCATAGAGACACGCACCTCCTCCTCCTCCTCCTTCTTCTATGCTTTGTGTTCTTCTTCTTCTTCTTTCGTTGTCGTTGTTGTCATCATCATTGCCGCTGCCGCCTCCTCCCCCTAACAACTGGAAACACGCGTCTCCTTCTTCTTCTTTCACGCTTTGCGTACTTCTTCTTCTTTCGTTGTTGCTGTTGTCGTTGTGGTTGCCGCCGCCTCCTCCTCTTCCTAATAACTAGTAACTCCTTCTCCTCCTCCTCATTAATAACTGGCTTTGGTTGTATGTGGTTTAATTTCTATTTGAAATCTAGTTCGTTTTTTTTTATTATAAATGAGGTTCTTTGATATGGTTTCTGAATTCATGAATTTATGACAAATGAATATGGTTATAGTTGTATATGGTTTACTTCTCCTTTGAAATTCAGTTCGTTTTTCCTATAACTTATATTCTCAATGATGACAAAGAAGAATGTAACAGAAGAAAGAAGAAGAGGAAAATGTTGATGATGATAATGACGACGATGATGCAAAAGAAGACGCACATAAAAGAAGAAGAAGAAAAAAAAAATGCAACAGAGAAAGAGGCGAATGAAGAGACAACGAAGAAGAAAAGGAGGAGGAGGACGAAGAAGAAAGAGGAGAACGCTGATGCTGGAAAGTGAAAACCGGAAGAAAAAGACGTGTGGAGATGTAAGACTTCATTATGGATTTTGTTGATAAAAGTGTTTAGTTGTCTAGATTTATTTTCTAACTAATTTCCATTTCATAATCAATTTTCTTTTTACGCTTAAATTATTTTAGTTTTATTTTTAGGGTTTTAGAATATATTTAATCTTCCCAACAAAAAAAAAAATTAATCAGTTAAGTGTAAAATAAAAAGAACAATGCTACGGAACTAACATTAGAGAGCCAATAATTAAGTTATCATCCAAAATTTAAAAAATTTTCATCCGAAATTGAAGAAATTATTATCCACATAATATATAAATTATCATCCATATAATAATAAGTTATCATCCGTAACTAATTTATGATATATGTTGGCTCCTTATTGGTCATTATGTGTTGGCTCCTTAGTCTTTTTCAATAAAAAATCGAATCAATTTTAATAGAACAATGCTACGGAACCAACATTAGGGAGCCAATAAAATAAAGTAGAAGTTATCATCCGAAACTAAAAAGAGTTATCATCCGAAACATATACAAGTTATCATCCGAAACAGATTACAATTATTTTCCGTAACCTCATCATTACTAACCACAATCCTCATTAGTACAACAATAAACAAGATTATCATATGAAATTAATACAATTTATCATCAAAAAATAATACAAGTTATCATCCGTAACCTAACCATCACCTTACCAGCACCACCATCGTACATGAAGAAGAATATCTCACGAGTCACAACCACCACCGCTGCTAGACAGGGACGCACGAAGAAGAAGAAGCAGCGGCAGTGGTAGCAGCGGCAAGAAGATGAAGCGGCTGTAAGTCACGTAGCACGTATACTCAAGAGGGGGGTGAATTGAGTATAATAACAACAATGATAAATTTTCACGGAAGCTTAAATTACTTGAAATTTAAATGACTCA
>JASCZI010212135.1:0-30750 GCA_036250425.1 Stylosanthes scabra
TATATATATATATATATATATATATATATATATATATATATATATATGTATATATCAAAAAGAAAAAGAAAAAGAAATTGTATATAATCTCAAAGAAAGAAAATTTGTCACTTCAAGTAGCAAAGTTACCAAAATAAACAAAGTGCATTTGTCATTCAAAAGAAAATTGCATACCATGTAGAAATTGTGAGTCTAGGATATAAACAAACGGAGAAAAGAGTGTAGAACAAGAGGTTAGGTGCATTCTAAATTAATCAAAGCATTCAAGTTCTTTAGTTCACTTAACCAAGATAAACTTCAATACCTTCACCTTGGCCCCATTACAACCCTCTAAAGATCTCTTGATGTTGCACAAATATATATCTTTGATGTTGATTGGTTAGATGAAAGACACGTTATGAAAAGTAGGATTAGAAAGGAACTGAGAGCTTTTTAAACCAGAGACACTTGAGCAGAAATAGTGAATACAGGACCGGGAAGCCTAAGTCAAATATCATCTTTTGAGCTTAATTGAATTTTAGGGTTAACATTTACTGGAATGCTTTTGCATGCTCTCTCGCACAGTTTCTGTTTCCTCTATCTTTGTAATTTTATTCACAGCATGACACTTGGTAGTCTCACCCTCTATTTCAATTTACTTGGACATGAGGACATGTTAAAGTTTAAGTGTAGGAAGGTTTGATAAACCCATTTTTGATGGATTATTTTGTGCTATAATTTAGCGAATTATCACCCTCAACTCACTTAAATACTTGCCAAATAGGTGCATTCATGAATTATCGTTCCTTAGAACTTAAAGTATAAACACATGCATTTTTATCCATATTCTGCTATGAATTCACCCATGTCACATTCCATTCGATGTCTTGATCTGTTTGTTCAAGTATTTCAAGCCTCGATAGGTTATAATTGAATTGGAAGAGGCTAAAAAGGACAAAACAAAACGAGGAAATCTTGAAGAAAAGCATGGAGGCCATTCTCAGCTCCTGTGCGTAAGCACCCACCATTTTTCTGCAAGCGTGGAGCCCAAGTTTTGACGTAGGTGCGTATGCACCCAGAAGCTGGCAGCCTATAAATAGAGGAGAGCTATACCATTTTCAAGAATCCCTTACTTAGCCATTTCTATCTTAGTTATTTTAGGATTTCCATCTCTCTTGTAGCCACACTAGCCAAACAATTCACTGTTTTTATTACTGTCATTACTCTGTTCATTTAATTTTCAATAAAATTGTTTCGTTCTTGTTATTATTCATTATGTCTCTTTATTATTATGCTTGCTATATTGTTGTCGTTATGATTATTGCAATTATGGAGTAGTTATCTTGTGCATTGGTCATGGGTCGAAGTGTGGATGATCTTAACCACTTGTCCCTACTGGATTCAGATGAAGAAGAGCAGAGATTAATGCTTATTTTTAATGCTAGATCCTTGCTAATAACGAGAAGACATTAACGACGTGAATTTGATGGGTTATTCGAGTTCACCGAATACCTTGGTCTTTCGGCATTAACAAAGGGATCCTAGGACTTACGGATAAGAATTAATCTCACCACTCGACCATTGTCTAAGTGGGTAACTCTTCATGTGACAAACCATCTATAATTGTGATTAGTGGTGATCATAGAGACACACAATACTTTAATCCATGACCGAGCACTCATTTAATTCTTGCTTCAACATTTTGTTTTCTGTTTTCTGTCTCAAACTCAACTATTGCAAACCCAATCTTTTCTCAACCAAACGCAAATCTCTATTTTCAACTCCTAGGGAAAACGACCCGAGTTCAATACCCAGTAATTTTTTGTTGCATCATGTGACATTTTTTCTAAATTTGATAACGCTCTTGGACCACGAGTTGGAACTATACTGGCAACGAACTTTTCATTAACTTGAGATTTTTAACCGGTATAAGGAAGTCGCATCAAGATTCCCCCTTGAGATGAGAATTATTGAAAAAAGAATATATTCTTGGGCATGCGCGCATCCGAGGGATGGTCCAGGATTAACTACTAGACCTGTCGGAATTGGTCACTAAATGAGCTCATCGGCCATAAGGCAGGCATGCATCATTTGCATTTATATGTATTATTTGGGTTTGCTAGTTGATTTGGTTTTCCTAATTGCATATTTCTATTACTTGTTTGAATTGCTTGTGTGTGAACAACTAAGAGGTCTCTTATGCTGGTGTTGGATGATGCTAAGGGTTGGTTCTTATGTGGTGATTGGATTGTTTATAATGACTATATATGTTGATAGAAATTGGAGAGTGAAATATTATTGGTAGTGACTTGAGGTTGAGTAATGATAAGGTTATGACATGGTTGATTGAGTTGAGTATAGTTGTCGAGAGAGTGTCTTGAATTTGAAATATGTATGGGAATGTGTCTGGGGTTCTGATTTTCTTTTTCAAAATGTATTTTAAGGATATTGTGAAACGAAAGAAAAATCAAATTTGTTTTTTTGAAGAGTTTTCTTTATCTTAAGATTGATTTTAAAGAAACACTTAAAAAAAAAAAAAGAAATGTCATTTATCTGTATACAAGTACTTTATTACTTCGATGGTATTTTTGTTCCCTACTGAAAATCCGAGAGGAAGATTTTCTCACCCCCTTTAATTACATTTTAGTAACAGGTTCAGGCAGCTTTAGCACAAAGCCACGGTCGAGTAACAAAGTATATATATTGATTTGTTGTGCATTTATTTTTACTTGAGTTTTTCCCCTCACCTTATTGTCAGTTATAATTAAAGAGGGGCAGAATTTGTAAATTTAATCTCTATTTGATTACTAAGATATAATAATTAACATGTGGATTTATATATATAATTATATTGACGTGATTTGATAGATCCATGGATGAGTTTTCGACTTAATTTCGTAGAGACTCAATATTAAATAATTAAAGTAATGAAATAAATTTTTTTATGATTGGTAACTCCTGGATTTAAACACGTTCATGAGGTGTGTGAATTTACGTTGTTACATGATGCTCTTTGTGTTGGTGCCATGACCTCGAAATCCAATGGAGAAAAATGTGGCGGGTATTGATGTGACCTGAAACTTGATGAACGATCATGTGCAACTGGAATGCTACGTAGAGTCATAATCATCGCTATCCTGCCTATAAATGCAGGCCCCTCGTCTTCATCTTCAGCACACAATGCCTTCTGAACCCCTTCATACTTACTGATCTAAAACAACGGCTATAGAAATGTTGTAGAATAACTTCTCCATGTGTTTTGATTCGTACACTCCAAGCTTCTGCAATATAGTATTCTACAACTCAACAAATGTTGTCGACAAACACACAGAAACACCGATTGGTTCTTTGCTACTAAATCTATTCCAAATTTAGTATTCTTTTTCATCTTTCTTTTATACGAACAAGAGCCAAAAAACTATTATCACTAGCCATTGTGTGTGACACTTCTTCTCACCCACAATGCTCAACCCTCAGCACCCCCACCTGACTTTCACAACCATCACGCACGTTCTTTGCCTATTTATAGAGAAGCATTTCCTATAAAATTGTTTGATTCCTGCAACTATTTAGTTCATTCTACTCTGCCATGGAAAATCACTGCACCTTTCCAACGATTTTCAAAAGGACTACTTTTCTAGTGAATCGATGAACCCCTTCAACGATATCCTTGTAATGTTAAATCATTGTACCCCTCCAACAATCTACATGAATTTATTTTTGTGAAAAAATGTTGTCTTTTGACGTTTTGTCCATTTGAGTAATATTGGAGTTGTTTTTAATTAAGTAATTTGTCGGAACTTTAAGGCAAGTTTTGTATCACATGCCAATATAGAAGTATATCATACAAGAAACAATAACACTATATATGCATGCATCCATGCATCCATCCTAACAACAACAACTCTTATTATGTTTTATGTGACTCAAATTTTCTGTGCTAGATTTCATTATTTCTGTGTTCAAAATTTTTGTGCTAGACTTCATTATTTTTGTGCTTGGTGCGTGAAATAATTAGGTGTAAAATCACATGGATAGATGCATGGATGCATGAAGACCTATATTTATTCCACAAGAAAATTGCATATCTAAAACATAGAACCTTGTAGTCAATGTAAATTTAATATTTGAGTATTTTTATTAATAAAAAGTCTTGAGTGCCAATATATTTGGGAATCAATGTATTTGATAGTAATAGTATATGAGTAACGGATGATAGTTCTTATATTTTGTAGGTAATCACTTTTATTCTGTTTGGATAATAACGTTGTTCAATTTCAGATGATAATTTTTTTTTCATGATAATTTAATTATTGGCTTCTTAAGAGCTCCCTAATCCTGTTAAACCGATGTTTTATTAATTATAATTTTTTATGAATACAAAATAAATTTGTATTTTTCTATAAATAATTTTTGGTGCTGTTTTCTTATAAACAATTTTATCAATATTTTCAATTTTTTTAAATGTTAAAATGGTACTTCATTACTTGCAATTTTTTTACCTCGCTCTCCTCCTGGTTCTGGCAGTACAACAGTACTGATCTGAATGCTCTGCATAGGACTCGTGCACACTGGTGCATGATCCTTTCTTTTGTGCAGAACACGAAAGATGAACATTGGGATTTGGATACTTCAATGTCAAGCTTATGTATCATAGTTTCTCTAAATCCACAGGGGTATTATTGTTATTTGACGTCCATACAATTATTTAGCAGCAGTGACTAATAAGCTGTTCCCAGACCCTACTCTCTTCATAGATATTCAGATATTCTGTATGAAGTTTACTATGCTATAAACACATTTATTATATTTTGACTGAGTTTTATTAACAACTTTTAAGATATATTGATAAACAATTAATCACATTAAATTTATTTAGTATTCTGTATTCACAATAGAATCTTTTCTAGTTTAATAGATCAAAATTAATTTTATAATTAACAAATACATGTTGAAGAATTAATTTAACTCGTATTTAATTTATAAAAAATCCTTAGACTAAAATAACTCATGACTTCAATTTCATTTCCTTCTCCTTCTCTTTGCTTGCGTGAAAAAAAAAAAAAATGATTTTTGCACATGAACATGGATTTTCTTTGATTAAGTTATAATTTGAACATGAAAACGTTTAGACATAAGGGAGACAGAACACGTTAATGCACTGAATCAGTGATTATATTTTAGAGTCTAGTTTAAAATATTTTAAAATAAAATAAAAACAACAGACAGTATATTTTGTCATGTTCCATTCATTTGTTTTCTGTTTAGTATTTCTCTCTCTATCATATAGTGCCCTACAATCTGTAGCTTGTGTAAAGGCCACCCGTTACCCTACAACTAAGCAAAGCCTTTCATTCATTTGTCAGTTTTTCTTTTCTGTTCAAACCTTTATTTGACTGACTGACTGATGACCTAGCAAGCAAGCTTAGATCCCCCAACAAAACTCATTCACTCACTCGCTCGCACATTGTTGACTGCATTCGTTGAAACTAGAAAAACCAAAGAAGCAAACAACAATGACCATAGAGAACCCCACCCTTACCCCATTGCACCACCACAAGTAGCTTCAAGAATCAAGATTCACCAGCACCCGAGACCGGATCACATCATCTTTTATCTCCTCTCATCATTTCATTCTCAAATCTATGAAGCTCTCTTCAAAATCCATTCTCAGCCCAAGCCATAGCAGAGACCCACCTCACATGCCTCTTTCATCATCTAGCAGGAAGCTAGCAAGCAGTGGCGGCGGCAGCCAGGCCTCACCGAATCCAGCGATGTTCCGATCTGGCGGTAGAAAGCGAGGAGCCGGATACGAAAACCCGGAGCCTTCATCCCCGAAGGTGACATGCATTGGACAAGTGAGAGTGTTGAAACAGGGGAAGAAGATGAGAGGAAGATCTAAGAGAAGAGGAGGAGGAGGAGGAGGAGGAGAAGCGAGCTTCAGGTGCAGAGGCGAACAAAGCTTTCACGGTGGAGATCTCAACCGTCAGAAGTCGCAAAGAAGCCAGAGCTTACAGCAGGAGTGTTTGTCTCAAAGGAACCAGCGTTGGGTTCACGTTCCTTCCGCAATATGCGAGGCTCTTAGAGCGTTTGGGTCTGAGTTCAGCTGCTTCTTCAATTGCAGGTCTTCTTGTGGAAGGGAAAAAGATTCCGCCAAGGCTCAAGAAGTACAAGAAGGGGCTGCGGCAGTTGGAAGTTGGTTGGTGACTCTTCAAGATGGGAGTGATCCCAGTAACGGAAGGGAGATTGAACTTATAATGGGAGGCAACGAAGATGAAACACAAGGAAATAACAATAACAACAGTAACAGCCCTGAGAGAAGCAACAGAAGGAGGAGGCACGTGTTTGAAGACATTGACATCGATGTAGACAAGCTCAAGAGCGAGGATGAAGAGAAAGCTAGAGTTAGCATATGCATCCCTCCCAAGAACGCTCTGCTGTTGATGAGGTGCAGATCTGACCCTGTCAAAATGGCTGCTCTCGCTAATAGGTTTTGGGAGCCAACTGTTCAGGCAACACAAGAAGAAGGAGATGAACATGAAGAGGCCCAAGTGGAAATGGAAGAAGATTCTAACAATGTTGCAATTCATGATGAGAGTGAAAAAGGTAATCTTGCTTTTGTTGTTGGTAAAGAAGAAACAGAGGCGGTGGCGAATAAAGAAGCCAATCAAGTGGTTATAGTAGAAGCTAAAGGAGATGCTGAAAAAGAAGAAGAGGAAGATATTGAAAACGACGTCGCACAGAGGTCTGAGCTTTCTTCAACTACTGCACACTCAGCACCTTCAGAAATCGATGACGCGAAAGGGTCAACAGTGAAAGTAACTACAGAGGAGAAACCCGTCGTGGATGAAGAAAACCGGTCAAAGGAGAGAGAAAATGGAGCGTTACCGGAATGCTTGCTGCTGATGATGTGCGAACCGAAGCTGTCAATGGAGGTTTCCAGGGAGACGTGGATCTGCACTGCCGACTTCGTACGGTGGCTGCCGCCGAGACCAGTGGCGAAGTCCGCTGGAGGAGATCGTCAACAAAAGAAGAGGATGGCTACCGTGGATAACAAGCCGCCGCCGCCGCAGCGTCAGACGGCGGCTGCGCAGCCGCAGCAGGTTCAACCGGGGAGGTCATCGTTCTCGGCGGTAGGGACAAATGGTGGAGAAGGTTCGGCTCTAAAGCGGTGCAAATCGGAGCCGAGAAAGTCAGCGGCTAAGCTAGCTCCGGAAGCTTGTTCACCGAACAATAGGAAGATGATGGAGGCACATCCTCCGGCACCGGTTGGAGTTGGCGGCGCGGCCGGGGTTGGATTTTGATCTCAATTTTTTCTTTTCGTTTACTTTTTATCTTTTTGTTTTCAATCTTTCTACGTCAACAAAATAATGTAATTGTTATGATCTGTATATTATTGCAAGCTCTATCTGCTGATTTTTGTAATATTTTTCCACCTATTGCTTTTCAAATCATTCGCCAAAAGAACAGGGAGGTAGAACACTAGAACCCTGAACCCCACGACCACACTAAATCCTATTCTCTCTTTTTACTAATTTATTAAAGATTGTAGGGTTTTTTAATTTTTTTTTTTTTTTAACGGAGAGTTTATAAGAATAATTATTAGACTTCAGAGTTTATAAACATATTCTTCGGTTCCTTACTTAAGAATCAACTAGGTAATTCTCCTACATTACGCGGAGTCTTAAGTCGATTTATATATCTATTTTAATTTTTTTATAATATTATTTAAATGAATAAAATGGTTAAAGTTAGTGATAGATTTATTATGTTTTTTTTTTTTACATGCAACTTGTACAAAACACAAATTGAAAGAATTATTATTTTTTTTTTTTACTAAAAAAATTAAAATTGCTAAATTATTTTGCAATCACTAAATTATAATATATTTAGATCAACTCACTAAATTAGATACTTCTCAATTAATTAACTTATACTTTGATAAAAGAAAATTTAGCCGTACACTTATTAGGTTTAATAAAAATTCAAATATTTTTTAATTAATAGCAAAATTTTTTTCAAATTTTTATTTTTCTTTCAATTTTATTGTAACTGAAAATTAGATTTTTATTTGTTTGTTTTGATTTATTCATTTTTTAAATTTTTTTCAATGAACTATTAGTGCTCTCCTTTTATCATTGACACTTGTCAAGCACTTATGCTAGACACTTGTCAAGCAATGAACTATTAATACTCTCTTTTTATAAATAGATGATTTTTAGATCAACTCACTAAATTAGATACTTCTCAACTAATTAACCTATACTTTGATAAATGAAAATTTAGCCGTGCATTTATTAGGTTTAATGAAAATACAAATATTTTTTAATTAATAACAAAATTTTCTTCAAATTTTTATTTTCTTTTCAATTTTATTATTATAATATTATTGTAACTGAAAATTAATTTTTATTTATTTGTTTTGATTTATTCATTTTTTAAATTTCCTTCAATGAATTACTAGTGTTCTTCTTTTATCATTATTTGACACTTATCAAGCATAGACATTTGTCAAGCAATGAACTATTAGTGCTCTCCTTTTATAAAAAGAGAATTCTTTCCGGTAACAAATTCTAATAAAAAAAACTATTGAAATACCTTATTAAGTAATCAATTGAGGAGTCAATGTAGAAAAAGATGGATTGGTTCCATTTCTTTTTTTAATGGTTTCTGCTTTTATGATTTGTTGGCTTCTTATAGACTATATAATATTAATTCGGTGACATAGTTATTCTAATAATAGAGAGTTTATAAAAAAATTATACAAAGTAATGTATGCATTTTAGAAAGTAGTGGAGGGTTGAAATTATTATAAGCAATATATAGATTGTCCAAGCCTTCCTCCCCTCCCCTGCATCTTCTTGCTCCCATTCCTCTTGGAATTTTTTTTTAAATAAATAAAATAAAAATTTTATTTGTCAAATAAAATAAAGTTATGAATATTTACTTATTTATTATATGTGTGCAGTATCGTGAGGAGAGGGGGCGTCGGAGAAACAAGTCAGTGCCATGGGTAAGAGGTGCGACACTGATTCAATTACTTTGGTAGATTGCCACGAACACGCGGCATTGGCATAGGTGGGGATGTGCCGCGATGAGTAGCTGCATTGGAAATGAGTCACGCCATTATTGGCTGCAGCACTGTGGAGAATCAATAAAATCATTTTCTGAATTTGTGTATTCATTAATTTTTCATGTATTCCTTTTTCTAATTATACTTGTTAATTTTATATGTTAATTTAATATTTTTTTGTGATTGGAGGGAGCCACATAGAAAATATAATTACGTATGAGAGAAAAAATTAAAAAAATAGGGGCTAATATAAAAATGAAAGGGCTTCGTACATAAATGTTTTTAGTTTTGGGAGAACATTTTTCCCTTGGCTTATACCAAACTCGGCGGTTGGGCCATTGCCTTAGCAAAATGGGATAAATATTTTATAAAAAGAAAAATAAAATTAATTCCAAATATTTGTCAAATAATTAGAATTATATTTTATGCGTTCTTTATGATACTCGCACTTTATCGTATTCAAATATTTTTTGGGTAAAAAATTTGAACACTTATCCAAACAAATTAATTTTATTTTATTTTTTTATCAATTTATGAGACCGTTTTTTCATGGGATGCATTTTGTTAAGCCAATGACTCAATGACGGAGCTTGGTACAAGCAAATATTCTCCCAAAACTAAAAAATTTTATATACAAAGTCCTTTAATTCTTATACCCTATTTTTTTATTTTTTCTCTTGTACCGTAATTATATTTTCTATATGGCTTCCTCCAATCATAAAAAAATATTAAATTAATGCTTATAAAATTAACAAGTATAATTGAAAAAAAAGAATACATGGAAAATTAATGAGTACAAAATTCAGAAAATGTTTATGTCTTCTATGTAATTGTATAATTTCCAAGCGTGACTCATTTTTTCCAGTGTCGCAGCCACTCATCGCGACACACCCTTCCCTATGCCAATGCCTCGTGATCGCGACACTCCACCAAAGTGATTGAACCAGTGTCGCATCCCTTACTCGCGGCACTGACTTGTTTGTCCAACGTCTCCTCTACCGCAGCACTGTACACATATAATAAATAAGTAAATACTCATAACTTTATTTGGTAAATAGAATTTTTATTTTATTTATTTTAAAAAAAATCCCATTCCTCTTCAGTAAAGAAATAGTGGCTTGGGAGAGAGTGGCAAAAGGAGAGGAACTAGGAGGCTTCTTGATAAATCTATCAAGTATCATCAAAAGCTAAGAGGAAGCTTCTATACCGTTAAGTGCCTCATTCTTCACAGGAATGAAGACATAACCTGAATTATCCTCATTAAAACAATGCCACTGCAATTTTCAAATAATAAAAAATGTCAAAACAATTTTTTTTATTTTTAAATGCAAAAAATTAACACTCATTGTGGAAAACCTTACTTTATTACTATTATTATTTTATCACAAGCTAATTTTCAAAAAAAGGAAATATTAAAATTATCTATACAAAAAGTTGCTTAAAAAACTTAGACTACAACAAATTCTCAGGATAAAAACACAAAACGGGTTCAATCACTTGTACAAATGAATAATACAGAAAAGGTTAATCAGTTTCTCCACTTGAGCTTCAATACTATATATGGAACTCAATTATGTTCACTTGCTTTGGCTTTGATCTTCCTTTGGGATGCTCAATATATTATTATCATCACTCGTGACATTCTTGATTGATGAACTTGAAAAGATTTCTGACTGTTCAATGATCTTCTTGTCAATTTTCTTTCCGGTAACTGACCTCCCCATAAAGCCAATATTGGTGGCAAGCTGCCCAGAATAAAGCAACAGACCAACAGAGCTGAAGCCATAGATAAATGTTGCAAGGTAGCACAAACCCGTTATCATTGTCCTGTCACAAAAAATATAAGGCAATTGTTATTAGTATACTTATGAAAAAATGTGTTATAAGGTATATAAGAGATTGGAAGGAACAACTACCTAATGGTGATTGTAACTTGGCGGGCCTGGAAAAGAAAAATTTCTCCTGTTAGAACTTTCACTAAAGCTCTATAATGGTTCATGAGATTGGATTTGTGTACCAAAGTGGTATCTGAAATTCCAATTTCATTATTATGATCCTTGAGATTGAGTTTTGAATACCATAGTCATCCCTGAGCTCCTTCTTGGAATCAACATTGTAATGATGTTCTGGTCATTTTAATATGGCATCCAACAATGATCAAAACATTTTAAGTGTAAGTCGTTTTGGTCACTATTCATAGGGGCCAAATGCCAAATGCCAAATGAGGTCGTTCCCTTTCATCCAGGGTGGCAGTAGCTGTGTCGAGCATCACTTTGGTGCTGACCCACCCTCGAAAAAAGGCTCAAAGACTACTATGGTGCTCAAAACTCAATATCGGATATCATAATAGTGCAATTAGAATGTTAGAGACTACTTCGAACTTTTGTTTAACTTTCTAACTTTTAATCATATTTTAATAACAGAGAACTAACTTTTTCGGTCAATCATTAGTACAACTTTTTTTTTCGTTTTACTTACATATGAATGAACAAAAACAAAAGATCTTTAAAAAAAACAACCACAAATAATAAGCAAAAGTAGTGTTTCAAATTTAAAAATAGGTAAGGTGATACAAACCGAGAAATTATTTGAAAGCGTGTGATGACTTAGAGCTGTGTCTACATTTGTGGTGAAATTGAAGAGAATAAGAGCAATAACACCTGCTATAACTGCCCCCAACAATGCTTGATCAGCTGCTGGTGGAGCCTTAACTTTAATGGAATTTGACTGCATAGCCCTCAAGCTATTTAGCGATTTGTTCACTCCACCAGACCTAAATTTCTGCAACCAAAATTACTTTTCAGTAAAAATAAAAAATAAAAATTGTAGACAATAACAAATCAGGCAAAAAGCAGTTCAAAATTATCTTATTTTACATTCTTTAATTACCCTTGAAAAATTATTAGTAATATTAGATATAATAAATGTGTAATTGTGAATGTTATTATATACATAAATTTATAAAAGTCACCGAAAAAAAAAATACATAAATTTATAAATATTATAAATTAAACACGGTAACTTTAAAATTACTCTCCGTAGAACTACCGATCTAGTAAATAGTAAAGTTTGGAGTCTAATAGGAAAAGTTCTTCAAGAATGGTAGAAAGGATACTAACGAGGTAATTCATATACATAAAATTTACTGAATACTGGAAAGTATTGCTCTATACATGGAGGCAATCATTAAGTTGTTACTACTAATAATTGCTGGTCAAGGAAAGGAACAGAATCATAATACATACACATAACTACACTCAATTATACTCGCATAATAAAATTTATGTGGTAATATTTACATTTTTCATATGATAAATGGAGTGTACCAAGGTGTACTGTGTGGTATATGTAGTATTATCGTAACTTAAAATATTATTTTCTTAATGATGAAATAAATTGGTATTTATCACCAATCTATCATCTTAGTTATCACTTTGACAATTCAAGCAGGAGCTCGTATATGTTTATCCAATTAATAGTTCATGAACTCTACCAATAATCATCTTCATGAAAATTATAGAAGCTAACAGTCTAACATCATCTTTTGATAATTTAAATCATGATTTAATTAATTTTCTTCAAATATATATGTATGTTCATCAATCATCATTAATTGGTTTACGTGTATTCCATAGCCTGAAGCAGAACACAAAGAGTGAAACATGAAGTAAATAGCAAGAGAAACAGAGGAGTATTACCAATTCCTTGACACGTTTTATACGGCGGACTACGGTGCGAAAGAAGAAGGCGGTGGTGGCTCCGGTGAGAAGAACACTTGAAGCAACCTGCACTGTTTCATTTGTGGCTGTGAAAAGAGGGAATTGAATGGTGCCTGTAACTGCCAGTTCTTGAGCTAAGTGAGTAATGAGAACTGGTGAAGCTTCTGGAGGAATAGCTGAGACCACATGAAGAGTATTATTGTTGTTGTTGTTGCGTCTATGAAGAAAATGAAGAACAGGGTAGTGGTCATGGTGTTGGTGTTGGTTTTGGTGGGTCAGTGAGAGAGGAACTGGGAGGTTTGGGAAGAGAAGCTTCTGACACTGAGAATGCAACATTATGATATTGATGTTTGCAAGTTACAATTGCAAGAGGTATGGTAATGGTATTCAATTATTGATTGTTTTTGTTCCTGGTTTTAAGTGTTCACTGTTCAGTGATCCCTCAGCAATAATTGTTAGGAGACTTGGATAGTTGGATGGAGTGAAACATTTCTTTGTTAAACCTTTTTCTTTTAATAAATACAAAATTTTAGACTTATAGAATTTTTTTCTTGGTTCATCTATAAAGGCTTGTTTTCTAAATAAAGAATATTGCAATTTTTATTAATTAAACAAATTTTAACATTCTATTTATTTTATTTTATATTAATAATTTAGATTTATAATTTATGATTTAGTATTTAAGACTTAAGGTTTAAAATTTTTAGTTTAGAACTCAGAAAACATTTCATTCGGTATTTATTTTCGGAATGCATCAGTATTCAACATTTTTGTATAAAAAAACTTTATTAACGAGTAAATTTAATGAAAGCCTTGAAAATTTATTTGTATATCATTAAGAATATAAAATAAAATTGAATTTAAGATAAGGCAAACCATTTTCTTCTCGTTCAAAATATCTGATGGATTTTTAGTAGGCAATTGAAAGCAACGTCTCAATATGCAAAATATCCATCCTATGGCTAATTGGCTATCCATTACGCTTTCAGTTGGAAAAGGAAAAAAAAATATCATTCACCTCTGAAAAAGAAGGGCCAAAGCTCAAAAGTCATCGTCATGATTTAAAAATAATAAAAATATCCCTAATGAAGCTTCAAAACCCAGAAGTCATCATCATGATTTTAAAATGAATTTGGAATGTTACTGGAAAAAAAAAAGGAACGAAACTTAATTTCGCCCACTTTAAGATAATTCATATCATAATTTAGAACCTGTAATAACAGGTCACCAAAAAAAAAAAAAAAAGAACCTGTAATAACAACATCCACTTGTCTATATATAAACCATGTGTGCATCAGCATAACATTATCACAAAGAGGAACGAAATATTAAAAAATAGATGAGCATGAAAAATTAACAAAATAGATAATAAAATATCTTAACAAAATTTTACATTTGGGTTGAATGTGCAATATGTTTCTTTTGGATTCATTGTTGTGTCAATAGCCATTTCTGGATTTTGCTCATCCGTTCTTTCAGAGTTAAACCCCGTTTTGGTCATCGGGACCGGCAAGTTGTACCAAATTGATTCATGACTTTCCAATTATACTAATATCATCCTCAACATTAGAAAAAAAGCACCACGTTAATCCCTGGCGCCCTTTACACGGCGTTATGTTACCTAGTTTTGGAGTAATTCAAAGTGTACACTGTACACAACTCATGCAAATGGAGGTATCATTACCTTCGATAACCCAGCAGAACATAAGCACAAATCACTTAAAAAGTTACATTATACATCTACAAAGCGCTATCTAATACGGTTCTTGAAGAGAAAGTTAACATCTGCCGGCGTCTTCGGATTCCTCCTTGCAGTAATCTGGATGAGTGCACCATCAAGTAGCATGTGCTGCAGCACTCTGGCTATGTTCTTCGTGTCATCAATGCCAAGATGATGACTTCCTCTCAATGGTATTTGCAGTTCCTTCATCATTGTCACCATTCCTGTGGTCTATAATCCATTATGAAACTAGCATTAGAGAAAACATAAGAATTCTATATAGTTTTGTTACGTCCCAATGCAAAACCAGGCCTCAGAAATACCACGGCCCAATCACGCCATGGTACCAAAATCTAAACCGTATCCCGCCAAGATAGCCAGGGATCAGTTAGAAATACACCCTCAAAGCAAACCAATGGAACACTATAAATACAGTATTTGATATCACAGAATCATATTATCCTCAGCTTTTAAAAGAACTCACCCTTCTTTTATAAAAGTTGAGATATACATCTTTTAGATTAATCCATTCCATGAAATATGGTGGAAGCTTTAGTTTTGACACTTGACACTGCTGAGGTACCTTTGTTTTCAAATCCCAATTTCCACTGCAAAAGCAAAAGGGATTAAATTTCCAAGATCAGTCTGTCTTTATAAATGAATGGGTTAAATTTGAAACCACTATGAACTACACACATATACTGCTAAATTCGAGATACAGGAACAGAAACTAATGTGAAGAAATGACATTACGAATAAGAAAATGTTAAAGAAGCATAAGAGGTGAACTCTGGAATTGCGATATTTACCAAGTTACAAATGCTGCACCATCAAGACTCCCACCCATCCACAATTGATGTTGCATCAACCAAGCTTCAAATTGTTGAATAACTTCGTTGAAGGGTATCGCAGTGTCGTGCCATACCCTAGAAAAAATTCGAAAAAAAATATTAGTGTTGCATCTTGCATGCAATGTTGGCAGCAGCAACAGAGTTAATCCTTAGGTAAGCACTCTAACAATATGAATTTTGCAATCAGTTATACTGAAATTTCAATCAGTCGATCATATTTCACAAATCTAGTACACTGTTAATCAAATATCAAATCATTACAAAAACTACTCTCCTAAAATGCTAACAAGAAACCACAATGTACAGATGATAATACGAAAGCAGTAGCGCTGCATGAAGTTTTGTTCAACCTGCTTAAACTTCTTTTTATAGGAGAAACGAAAATGAGAAAAACTGAGAAGATTCTTATACAGATGACAAGCATGAATAACTGAACATAGAAAAAGATGGCAAGGAGAAAAACAAACTGATACCTGTCAACCCCAAATTTTCCATACTTCCCTTCAATGTATTCATTTATTCTTTGTTCACTCATTTTCGAGGGCCTCACAAACCTATTAAGTGAACATTGTAAAAGTAAAATTATAAACAGAACAAATCTTGAAAATGATAATCCTCATATACACATAGTCAGTGTTTTAATTTTAAATTCAGAATATATAACAATTAAGAGGTCAAAGTACACTAATCTCAAATATGTTTGCATGATTCAAAAATCAGTTGTTGGGCATGAGGATTGAAAGCTCAAACACTTACTTTTTTTGTTCAATGAAGAAATATTCTTAACAGAATTTTTAAAATTAGAAGTTGATCTTTCTGACAGGAAAGAAAACAGAAGTACATAATTACAATAAAAATAAAATATAGAAAAGAAAGAAACGCAGAATATCTCACGCAACCATAGGACACTAGTGCTGCTAGACATGCTATTAAGTGGCAGATCAAAACCTGTGGAAAATGTCTTCAACTTGCATTGTTTTAGCACTAATCAATAGAACCGGAAACTCAAGAATCTCAACTTTACCCTCTAAATCAAGCACAAGGAAAAAGTCGAAATTCTGAGAGCATATCTTGTGCCGCTCAGCAGATGCCACTTGAAGCTCCCTGGAGCAGTCATGATTGAACCTCTCAATGTGGATACGATCATCCATCTGCAAATTTGAAGAAGCATAAAACACATCAACAAAGCCACATGTTTTACTCAAAAAAAAATTATGACCACAATACAATATACATATGTTTTCAGATTCTAAGTTGCAATTCTTATTATTCAGAACAAGAACATTGATAACAGTTCAGCTGATATTGGCCATTGTTAGGGACATGGTAAGTTTGTTTCCACGTCTGAAATAGTGATTCTGAAACTTAAATTTTCTATAAAATTGACAAAGTTAAAGGGTGAAAATTTCAGCCTAAAAAGTGATTACTTGGCACAAAAACTCACATCCAAATGCTGCATTCGTATTCTTAATAAACATCAAGAACCAAGATCCCTGAATCCTTATATCCCTCATCCAGGGGTTCCATATCAGCTTCGGAGAATGTGGCTATAAATTATACATTAATGCTACATGTACCATTGTACACCTTCGTACACACCATTTTCAACACGGAATAATGTAAACATCAGCACAAAAAAATTTCCGTGTTGTAAATGGTGTGTACGGAGGTGTACAATGGTACACGTAGATTAATTCTAAAACCTAATAGTTCAAATCTACAGAGGTTCATATGCAACATAGCAGCACTATTCTGATGTGTGCTAAAAAATATAAACCATACTCACTAATAAGCTGGTACCGGAACTGGAGCAGCTATGTAGTTCATTTTGGTACTCAGTTTTCTACTTTTCTGATTAAATTACATGTTTTACTTCATTAAGCAATATGCAGGTAAAACCATAAAAGAGAATATGCTCAGCACAAATTGATTCATCTTGAAATATTTACATCATGTATAGGAACGTGATTACTTTATCATCTTGAACTATGAAGCTATCTGCAGTATAGTCTTTCACTTTTTAGAATGTGCAAATTGATCATATAATCAGGGACAGATATAATGAGCACATATACATTACTATTAGTATGGTGGCGAGTGCTCTATTATTGTGTCATATCAAAACCTATATTGGAGCTCTACTCTCCTTCCGTTTTTTCTTCCATGACATTTTTCAATTTATCACTGTATTTCCTAACCTGATGGTTCAAAGACTCATCTGTCACGGATCTAAACTCCATTCAAGGATTTGCCACGCCAGGGGATTGCTACGTACACAAAGCGGGATTCAAACCCCTCACACTTGGTTAAGAAGACGAGTGAGCTTCTACCAATCCAAGTTAGTTATTCTTTCACCATGACATAGTTGTACATTGTTGTGTAATTGTCAGTTAATAAGAAACACATATTACGTAATAGCATGTAGTATCCGCCCCCCCTTCCGTAACTTATGGATCAGTCCCTCTAAATGACCGTGTGTTACCCTTGTCTCCTTCGGTTTCCTCTCAACACATCCACCTTGCATAGTTATTTAGCATGTGTTTGTGAGTTGAGATTTTGGAAGACTGAGAATGGAAAAGCTTGAAGAATAAAATGAACACCATTCCATAGTTATATGAATTCACGCATACCAATTCACAATTCATTTGGATACAGGACATATGTATATTCCATAAAAAATATTTAAAACCAAGCCCTTTGATATCACAACTCAGAAACACAACACTAGGGCATTAACACATAGCTTTCACTAATTTAAAATGTTAGAAGTCAATTAACACATCTGTAAAATTTCAACAACGATAGCTTGCAAATGACGAGCCGAATTCAAGAAGCCTAACAAAGTAAAGAGATAAAATTGGGGATGAGAAAAAGGTTAGTGAGAAAGAAGAAGGAGTTGGTACCTTGTTGCACTTTCCCTGGGTGTGGTACAAGCACATGGGCTTCCATCGAAATTGAGGCTCGTGCGAGGAAGAGGAAGAGAATGGGGCTTCGGAAGCTGAGAGAGAGAACATGGGAGGCTGGAGAGGGAGGGATTTTGAGTTTGAGTTAGAGTTGGGGTACACGGTAAGTGGGGAGAACGATGAAAGCCAAACGTTACGGTGACACGTCATCTTCAACAAAGAAGCTCTCAGAAGCGCCATTACTGTCTTCGCTTACTACACTGGATTTGCATTTTTTGCTGCCTTGCCGCTTCCCAGGAGGCTTTTGCTGACTCCGGTGGAAAAAAATTTCACAAAAAATATGGGTGCGTTTGGTTTCACAAAAAGAATTTCAGATGAGAATTTAGGAACGAGAAAAGAGAAAACAGTTATTTTCTGCTGTTTTTATTTTTTTCATTTACAAAATCCGAAAAACAGAAAATACTGAAAAATAAAAACAGAAAATGAAAACGCAAACCAAAAGTATCCATGTTTTTTAATAGGTGAAGACTAACCAACCCTTTCTAGATAAGAGGATAAGTTACCCATATTCGCTTAATTTTTTTTTTCTCCATTGGACGCCCTCTGAAACACCGTCGCCGCATCCTCCTTGTGACTCTCTTCTTTTTAAAATGGGAGATCAAGTGAGAAAAAACGGAATCGCGGCGGTGATTAAGTACGCGTTTGTGAACAAGTAGTGCTTCATAAAGTACTTTTTTAAGAATTATTCAAAGACCAATTCATAATAATTAGTCTTCATAGAGTACTTTTTTAAGAATTTCAAAGACCAATTCATAATAATTAGTATATGATTGATTGAGATAAATAACGGAGTTGTGACGATGATTTGAGGAACACAGCGATAGTGTTTTATAGGCATTTAACGAAGTGAAAAAGAAATTAAGTGAGAAAGGTAACTTATCCTCTTATTTAGAAAAGGTTGAATAGAATTCAACTTTTTTATAAAGGTTACCAACAAATTTTACCCAATCATTCACGCAAAAAGTAAATAAGAACATAGAAACTCAAATAAAAATTTTAAGATTTAATTTATAATTTTGAATTAATGTTGGATGAAATATATTTTTTATTCTTAAAGTTTTTAAAAATTCTAAAAATTTTCTTACTGTTTAATTTATTTTAATTTTATTCTTAAAATTTTCATTTTTCAATTTATATCAATTTTGTCTTTATCTTCTATTTTTTTTTTCAAAGAAGGGTTAGCATTATTTTTTTCCATTTTACCACCCAAAAAAATTATTTACAATCTTCCGTCTTCCAAACATCCCTCCCCCAAATTGTTAGCCATGAGGTAGAAAGAACACATGCTCCTACCACCGACCGAGTGAAGAAGCCACACATAGTAGTTTGGTCCAGGAACAATTGCATTTAAGGAAATCAGGATTTAAGACCTCAAATTTTCGCTTCGGAATAAAAAAAAAACTGCTTAAACCTTTTGTGATTATATGAATGAATGATCAATGAACTACTATCTTAGGTAAATCATTTCATGTAAATAACACAAGTATTTTTCAACTTTGGAAATATACCTTGGTTCATAAATTTTCATTTTATTATCAGTTATGGTCATAGAAATAATTAAATTCCCAGTTGGAATTTTAGCTATTGATGCAAAATGATCATTTTACTCTTGTTATCCCAAGGTAAAATGACAAAAACACCCCTCATCATTGCACACATGCTTATTCTCATCGGCACCCCTCATCATTTTAGCTCATGATTACCTATTTTTTCTCACCATTTGTTTCATGACCTCAAAAGGGGACAGATTCCTTGGTCCATTTATGTTGTGGCCAAACAGTGGTACAATTTGAATTTTATAAATTAAAAATTATTATAATAATTACCCTTTATTTAAATTTTATTTATTTTTGACCCCAATTGCATATTTTTGTGCCTCTTTATTCTTTTCTTTTCTCTATGACAGAAAGCTGCCTTTACTTTTTTTCTCATCTTCCATTGCTACCTTCTTATTCTTTCATTCATTTGATTACTTCTCTTGACGCCTTTGATTCAAGAATGTTCCAGTAAGTCCCACATTGATTGGAGAGGGGAACGAAACACTCCTTATAAGAGTGTGAATATTTCTCCCTAATAAGACGTGTTTTGACAAGTGGGCTTGGGGGGCTTTGGCTATCATCCATGCTCTTGTCAAAGGCAAAACCGTAAGGTGGTACATGAAACCCACAAAGTGGACAATATCTTGCTAGCGGGAGGTCTGGGCTGTTATAAATGGTATCAGAGCCGGAGTCCGGATCGGTGTGCCGACTCCCTTAGGGGGTGGAATGTAAGTCCCACATCGGTTGAAGAGGGGAACGAAACACTCCTTATAAGGGTGTGGATACCTCTCCCTAATAAGACGCATTTTGACAAGTGGGCTTGGGGGACTTTGGCTATCATTCATGCTCTTGTCAAAGATAAAACTATAAGGTGGTGCATGAAACTCACGAAGCGGACAATATCTTACTAGCAAGAGGTCTGGAGGTCTGGACTGTTACAGTTCCCTCCTCACCTAGTATGTCACTCTCACTTCTTACTCTTTCCTTATTTTAATTCAATTTTTTATCATGGTTCAAAGTGTCTTGCTTGTATCTTCTTGTTTTTCAAGTTTTTTTTTTCATATAAATTCTTCTCATTAATTCCACGATATTTTTTTATTTGATGAATTCTTGGTTCTTATCATGCTTTTTTTTAACCTTTAAGTGCCAACTATTGTTTATACATTTAGTTCTTGGTTCTCTTTCAACGTTTATATTTTTCTTTGTTGAATTTTTTGTGTTCCAATTTCTTTGTATTTGCCATTTATAATGGTGTGGTATTCCTTTGTATTATTTTCTTACTGTTTGTGTTTAAGTTTCAAGAAATAGTTGTTTTCATAGTTGTTACATTTGGAGGATAAAGAAAATGGACTTGACCTTGAATTTTTTGGTTGTAAACGATGTAATAAAATTCAGTTTTTTAGATGTGGTTCAAGTTTTGTACCTGAGTAGTGGAAATAGCAGGAAGACTCCAACCAATCAAATCCTGATATCCCTTTAGAGTGATTTTTAACGTTGTAAAGAATTTTGCTAGGAATGGAATAAGGATACGTTGCCATTCCAAAATCCATTATTTTATCTCTAACAAAGTCTTTACCCCTTTTTTTCCTTGGAGTATTCTGATTAATGTGATTTATTATGTTTGTATTTTTTGATAGTTCATTTATAGAGGATTCCGATGGAGTGGAGCACATATCCGGAGAGCATGACATCTATGTTGAAGAGGATGCAGACGAAGTCGCTGCCAGCAATAAAGAAAACACAGAGGAACAAAATTTTCTTAATTGGTTCTTTGGAGTGGACAAGTTCAAGGATGATGAAGTTAATTAACAAGAAGAAGACCAAAACCACACTGGTGAGGAAGTTCACAATTATTTCGATAACGAAAGGTCTAGGATGCCCGATGATAATACACAACAAGCTTTTATGGTTCATTTGTTAATAATGATTTTACTGCGTCAATTCAAATGAAGAGATTGGTATGATTGAATTTGTTACTTTGAGTAATTAAGAAGTGGTTAGGTATTAGAACATTAATGTTGCTTATGAATTTTACAATACTCTGATAAAGTATCGTGGATTCAACGCCAGGCGTAGTAGGACAAGAAAAGTGGAGGGCTTAATTGAGAGGCAAAATTCTGTTTGTCATCGGGAGGCGTTTAGGCCCCAGAAATTCTAGGCAATGCCTAATAGAAAAAAGAAACCAAGAACAGAGAAAAGATGCGGATGTACTGCAATGATGCAGGTTCGGGTTGATCCAGAAAGCAGGAGGTGGTTTGTAGCCTTTTTTTCAAACCAACACAATCATCTTGTTTTTAAATCCACGATTCTCAGTAATGCTTCCTGGTCACCGAAATGACCGATGTTAACATTGAGCAAATTGATGACACACGCAAAGGTGGAATTAGCATACCTCATATTCATAGTTTCCTAGCTAGTTTAGCAGGAGGATATGAGAACATTTTCTTCACAAATAGGGACATGCACAATGCAACGGCTAAACAAAGGAAAAAAGTGGGCTAGACACAGATTCTTGTTTGGCATATCTTCGTGAATGTAGAAAGGCAAACCTATCATTTTATTTAAAAGAAGTGATTGACGATGAAAGGGTATTGACCAGTTGTTTGGTGATGTGTTAGCATTTGATGCAACCTATAAAAAAATGTCTATTTGGCTCTATTGATTGTTTTTTTTTTTCGATATTAATCACCACAACTGAATTGTCATTTTTGCTCCCTTGTGGTAAACGAGAAAGAGGAGACATATGTATGGCTTCTTGAACAATTAAAAATAGCAATGAATGGCAAATCACCTATTGATGGTGATCGGCTAATGAAGAAGGCTATTGAGGAGGTGTTTCCCACTACACACCATAGGTTATGTTCATGGCATCTACTTCGTAATGCCAGAAGTAATATAGGAAAATCTAAGTTTACTGCAAGGTATAAAAGATGTATGCTGGGTGACTATGAGGCTGGGACCTTTTGTAGAAAATGGTTTGACATCGTTGAAGAGTTTGGTGTGGGAGAAAAGCGATGGATTAGAAACATGCATGTATAACAAGCGCCATTCATGGGCCACAACACTCATAAGAGGAAAGTTTTTTGCTGGATTTAGGACCACCTCAAGGTGTGAGGGATTGCATGCAGTTGTTGCAAGATACGTTAAATCTCGTTACAACTATATTGAGTTTTTGAGCCACTTTCATTGATGCATTATGTACATTCATGCGAAGAAAGTAGAGGTAGACTTTGAATGGGTCATGGGTGACCCTGAAATGCAAACTATTTTTCAATCATTAGAAAGTTATGCGGCCACAAAATACATGAGGTCTATTTTTTTGCCTTTTTATCCCTATCTTGGACCGAGCTAGAACAGTTAGAATATTAGATTCCGTTGACACTCACTGTTATTTGATTTACACTATCAGTCCATATAGCAAACAACAAAAGGAGTGGCAAGTTGTTTCCTCATATGAATTGGATGAGTTTAAGTGTTCTTGCTTAAGAATGGAGTGCTTTGGGGTTCCATGTGGACATATACTTGTAGTTCGTGTATTCAACAATGTGTTTCAAATTTCTAATTCGCTCATTCTCCCTCGATGGACAAAAGATGTAAAGGCTGTTGTGATTGAATCGATGGGATTGAACTAGGATTCCTTGCATTTGACCCAACATTGGTGCTTAATGGACTAGTATAGAAAAGTTGCTAAGGCTTATTGCCACAAGTCTGAGAGGTTTTGATTTGCACGTGACTTGGTGGCTATGCTCATCCTAAAACACTTTGAAGAAGAAGATGCAACAAAGGAACATGGTCCAGTTACTGCTGAAGGCAGTGTAGTGGCAGGAACTAGAAATCCCTAAAGGTACTAGACCAAAGGTGGTCAAAAAATTTTCCAAAGGTGCAAAATGTGTTGCAATTAAGGTCATAATAAGACAATCTGCCCAAGGCGATTTGAAGTTGCTGGTACTGGAATTAGTATCAATGATAGTGTTTGTACTTTTCAAGGAGGGTTAACCCCTAGCACAAGCAAAGAGGTACTTGATTATTGTGCCCCAATTTTTTTTGTATCTTGGAAGGAAATCATATATTAAGTAATCATTAACAATGTCTAACTATATGTTAGTTTGAAGGGGAGTACATTTGCGCATTAGATGAAGAAGTCGAAGCCGACTCAACAATTGATCTATGGTTTGAAAGTGAGGCTTATCCCGGGTGGGAAGATTGCTAATTTGACCATGATCCATAGTGTCGCTACATGTTGTGTGTTTTTGTATTGGAAGATAAGCTTATAGCTCTACAATGTGAGTTGTGCACTTTTATAAGTTGATGTCACTGTTGGATTTCTCTATTTATTTCTTTCTCATATTGAATCAAGGTTTGTTTTCTGAATTTGTTTTTCTTGTGCTCTTTGTCAATGTTGGAGGAGTTCATGTTTGTTCTTTCGATTAATAACATGTCCTATTAAGCTTATAGAATTAGTTGCTTGTCATCCTCTTCCACTGCCCTACTCGTGCAAGTAGAACATGTCTATTTAAATTGCAATTTCCAGTCAAAAGCTCTAGTGCAGAGTTTAGGCGAACACGTTCCTCATTCAACTACAAATAAATCACCGTGTTAGAAACCTTTTAATAATTTGTTAGTCCAACATATAGGAAAAAAATGTATTTATTAAGGGAGCTTACATGTCCAAGTGTCACAGGAGTGAACTTTGGGCCCATTTCCATCCATTGTATTACTCAGAGTGCAGAATCACGACTATGATCCCTATTTGGGACTGCCGCAACATCAAATATGTCTCATTGTCCAAAGTCGGTTAGGTGATCAAAGTGAATTGTTTTAAAGTGATCTGAGACAATTATATTTTCCAAAGCATGCATCTGAACTTAGTAGTAAAAGCTCAAGTTAAATAAGTATATTAGATTTTTTTTTTCTTGAAACCTAGGGTTGGAAATAGTTTTCAATTTAATTACTACTTTTTTTTATGTTGTCTTTTCTAGAGTTGATAACATTCTTGCTAACATTTGAACCAAAATCGTATACTTCTAACTCTGCAAGGCAAGCTACAGCAACATATCAACGTTGTGTAGAATATTCGTTGATTGGAACATAAATCTGTTTATTGTTACGTAATATAGAAAACTATTGACTTCTCATAAATTTTATATTAGGGTATTTTTAGAGTTGTCATATTCTCACATATTTTAGCATCGTGCATGCGTTCATATAAACTTCAGCATAATCAACAATCAATTTATCTGCACGAACCTCATTTGCAGCATCCTCCTGGAATAAATCAATTATAGTCTTAAATTTATTATCGGTATTTATTTTTACTCTACAATTACATTTTTCATATGTGCAGCACCAAACAGTAGAAAATATTTATGTATATGGCAGGTTCATATTGTTTACTGAAAATCTAGGTAAGAGATACCATGTTGTCCCTGATGATTGCCCTCCATCAAATAGGGAAGCCTTAATTGCCATGAGCTCCATCAACATAACTACCAAAATCAAGACATGACAGGTAAATCATACACCAAGCTATATACTCATTTGGATCCCATATTGGAGTTGATGATATCATTTTTCAAAAAATAAACCTTATCAATGATTCGCATGCCATTTGCCAAGCAGGCCAAGTCGCTTAATGTTGCAGTTATTTTTTTCAATCTTAACAATAATTTCTTTACAACAATATATTGCTTAGACCACTATTCAATATCTGGGAAACTTAGGGGTGTGCGCAGTTGGGATCGGATTACGGATCCATCCGCTAAAAAATAAATGATTAAAAAAAATAATTTTAAGGGAGAAAAACAAAAAATATAATAAGATCAGACTCATTTTCAATCTATTTTCTTATATAACATTAAATCAACATACCTAAAATAACATAAACTAAAAATAACAAAGATGCATTCAAACAAATTGGTATAAAAGTCATAAAAACATGTATTAATATATATATTTTTATTATTTATTTATTAATATGCGGATCCGTAGATGGCCACCTGATATCCGCAATCCGTACCTGTTAATGTGCGGATCGAATCCGATCCGATGGTTGTGTGGATCGGATTGAACCCGTAAATTTTTGGATCGTATTCGCTTTTTTACCATGAATTTGTGGATCGGATCCGATCCATGCACACCTCTAGGGCAACTGAACATTTACTATTATTTATTATTCATACTTACCCAGGATCATTTTTGTTGTCATAAACATAGGCGTAAACATCGAGTTAGTCATTCTGCATAGTTATTTTGCTATTTTGACTCAAGCCAATGTTCATACCCTTCATGTAAGACATAATTAAAATTATATCTTGTATGTGTAACATATCAAATGCTATTTATGTTGAGAATAAAAATATCTAACAATTTTAACTATATACTAAATTATTCAAACGTTGCATGCCATTAAAATAATAATTGGCTCAAGTAAATTGATAGGTTTAGTATGTGTTAAATTTAGAATACGTGTTAATAAACTCTAACACACACGTTGCTACACTTAGATTGGCATAAATTAAATGGATTTTTTTTTGACAAAAATTAAGTGGATGTTTATTATAATGCTAATTTAGCCAAGTGGCATGCTAAGGTACGTAGTTACCTTGCTGTTTATAATTTTGGCAAGATTTTTCTGTCTGCGTTGTCACATGTTCCCTTTGTAGCACGTGACTGAAAATGAAATTTTCACAGAGTCCAATGGTATAAATTAAGTGTAACTTGTTCAAAAAAAAAATATCATATACCTCTTTCATTAAATTAAATATAATCCCAATAAAACAAAGTAAATCTATTTCACAACCACATTTTTAGTTCACTTACATGTGTGCTAGTTGGAATTGTCACCCTAGGCCTAGTTGATGTGGATATCGAGAACTTTGTGATGGCATGGATTGGGCCCTCAATTTGCGAAAGAAATCTACAGCCACTTTGGGCGAGGCTTGACTTGGTTGAAGAGTAGGCACATTGGCATTATGTATTTTTGAATTATCTCTTCCTAAGTGATTATCTTGGAGAAGTATCTCAAAACCGATTACAGTAGGAGTTCTAGATAAAGAATGGGGGATAACATGAGTCATTCCCTGTCTCCTAGGTAAGAAAGAAGGATTCCCTTCCCTGTTCAATAAACCTGCTCGACCCTGATGATTTGAAAGTTCACAGGGTAGCACTGCTAGCATGAAAGTCCTTGAGAACTCCATCTGGACTAGTTACGAACGAGTCGAAGTAAGTTGAACCAGCCTTGCATGACAAGCACCGGATTTCGCTAAGACTTTTGGACATAGACCAGGAAACCAAGAAAGATTGAATCTCCTAAACCCGATGTCAAGCAGATGAATGGGAAATTGTGAATGGTTGGAGAGAGTGAAGCTTCACTTTCCTAGCTCCTAAGTCCCTGACGGTAGGTACGTTCCGCCACCGTTCTAACCTAGTTCATTGGAAAGGTTATAGCAGCGATGCCAACTTCTTCCTCATAGTCTTGCCCATACTGAAATCTTTGTTGATTTCCATATCTATGTTATGTGGGTTACTTCCATTTGTTTCCTTTTGGGGTAATTTCTGGAAATTTGCCAAAACTTGTTTAATGTGTTATTTACTTAGCTGTATGTTTTTAACTTCTTTCTTTATGATTGACGCCTCCTGCTTAATGCTCAATTGCTTGTTTTGGAGCCCCTAGTTCCCCATTTCATAATTCTATATTATCATAATTAATTTTAGAATAACAGTTACATATCCAAGCACAAATAATAAATTTAATGCATCTGGCACAACACGTCCAACAACATATTGTTAAAGTTATGATTCATGTCATCTTGATTCTTCTATCATATTCAAAGAAAACACCAAACAATTCAATCAAGTGTTGACACATTAACCTTCTCTGAATGTGATTCCACTACTCTTTCAAATGAGTATTTATGCAATTTATTTGCATCAGTATTGGAAATATAATTTTGATAAACTCATTTTTGGTTTATCTTGTGTTATATTTGATTAGTTTATCAAGCCAAACTTACTTAAATACTTGTAAATGAGGTGCATTTGTGAATTCTTGTTCTTTAGGACTTAAATTGTAAATACTTGCACTTTTAGTCATAAGTTAGTATTTGCCATGGATTTCCTGCATTCTCATGCAATTCGATACCTTAATTGGTTTGTTCAAGTGTTTCAGACCTAAATAGGTTGGAATTAGGATTGAAGTGGCTAAAGAGGGCTAAAGGAGTAAGGAACTCATGAAGAAAAGCCAAAATGAGCACTCCAGACACACGTGCTCACGCACATGGTGCACGTGCTCACTGCTTACGCACGTGACCCTGGAGTAGCAAAAAAGTCAATTATGCCATCTTGTCAATATGCACATGTACGCACGTTTCCAAGATTTAGCATAAATTTCAATTCGGGTTCCATGTTCGTACGCACATGTGCTATGTGTATACGCACGTGAAACAACATTTTTTAATGAAGGCTAAAATGGAAATTTCGAATCAAATACCCAAGGCTTGGCTTCTTGGAGGGCCCAATTGAAGGCTTATGAGGGGAAGAGCAATTTATTAGGATAGAATTCTAGTTTTTGTAGTTTTTGGAGAGAATCATTTTCTGTTCTTCAATGACGTAGGCCTTTCGCATTAGTAAGTTGCTTAGGAAGTATGGATTGGAATTAAATCCTCCCACTTGACCATTTGACAAAGTGTATTGACTCTCTATGTGACAACCATTCACAATTGGGGTTAGTGGTGATGATAGAGACACATTGTATTTCAACTCAAGACCAATCACCCTTGTTTCTTGTAGCACAGGTCATCTTTCTTTTGTTCTAGTTAGTAGCTATCAATCATTGCAACCAGGGATGGAGCTAGAGAGTTTTTTTAGGGAGGGATATATATATATATATATATATCGTAATATATTGTTGATTACATTTGAAACTTTTTTAGTGTAATATTAAGTATATATATATTTTGTCAAATTAAATCCAATTAAATAATTTATTTTCATATCAAATAGAAAAGTAGTTTGATATCAAATAGTATAAGAAAATAGCAAAAAACGAATATATTTTTAACATCAAAATAATTTTTTATTTGATATAGAATAAATAATTTAATTTGACTTGGTTAAACCGAATAAATATACACTTAAAATTATTACTTTTTTTAAATACATGCGAGGAGTATTTATTATATATAGATATATATGTATTTATAGTGGAGAAAATATTATGGATGTTACTTTATACTTTTATAATTATTTAATAAAAATAAATAACGATAAGGCTTTTTAAAAAAAAATAAACAAATTTAATATATGAAATTATATGAAAACATATTACTAAATAATTTCTATTCTTATTTTAAACTTTCTTATTTTGTTTTCTCAAACATGAATTTCATTAATAGATGAAATAATTGAATGGTCTAAAATATGATAATAATATAAAAAAATGGATTTTTTCGAATAAAAATATACAATAATTGTAAAAGAAAAATAAAAAAAGTTGAGATTAAATTAATATTACTCTTATTTAAAACTCTTGATCATAAATATAATATGTGCTATAACTTTTTGTTAAAATAAAGGATGGAAAAGTATAGAATTTGGAAGGGGCCAACTAATAATAATGACATATTTGTTATAAAAATTTTAAGTTTAGGGGGGATTCCCCCTAAGCATGTATGAGCCTTCACCCCTGATTGCAACCTTGATATTTCACAACTATTCGTAATTCCATCTTCAATTCTTAAGAAGAATGACCCGAGGTGCAATACTCTCGCTATCTTTTTTGTTGCAAACTTGTGATAATTTTCTAAAT
Organism: Stylosanthes scabra; assembly: GCA_036250425.1. Lineage (NCBI taxonomy): Eukaryota > Viridiplantae > Streptophyta > Magnoliopsida > Fabales > Fabaceae > Stylosanthes > Stylosanthes scabra. The sequence continues at coordinate 29,649 of JASCZI010212135.1, forward strand.
CTTAACAAGCTCCTCGACTCCTGATGGTTCCAAGGGGGCGCGTCACATCTCCAAAATCGGTTTCATCAATGGAGACTTCTTCAATAGAATCAAGGTGCTCCATGCCAACGTCAGCTGATGAAGTCTTCCTCGGTTATTTCCTCTACATTTATTATATGGAAGAGACACTCATTTCAAAGAGCTCAACTAGTTTGCATGAAGCATGGGATATGGTAGAATTCCTGTAAGATATGATTATAACTCAATTTGACACCCATGTTTGTCATTCTTTTGAAGTTTCACATTTTTTGTTGGCTGCTATCTACTGACATCTCTTAGACCACTCATCCCACAATAAGCAGTGTGCCACTATTCGATTAAAAGCATTGTAAAATTTCATCAATTATCCATTAACCTTATCTAAACCCTAAAGATTAATATTCTAAAATTTCAGAGTATGTATAGTGGGATTTTTTTTATAATAAATATAATAAATATAATATTTACCAATTTAGACACGGGATGAGAAAATTACCATTTTAGGTTGTTGTGTCATAACAGGGCTTGCCAGGCCCAATATGAGGTTTTCAAACAATTTGGCCCATTCTAGCCCGTATTAGTGGGCCTTTTTTGTCTCCTCCGTAACACGGGCTTGGGAAGCCCGTGTTAGGCCCCGTGTTTTTTGTTTGCATGCTAACACGGGCTAGGCCACCTCATGTTACCCAAATTTGTACCCCTAGCCCGTGTTATGACATAATGGGCCATCCAAACCCGTGATACCAACACAAGCAGGCCTAGCCCGTGTTAGGGCCTCACTTTGCCTATAAAAGAAGCTCTCCTCCCCGAGTCCGTCATACACAAACATGAGGGAGATGAACGGTGCATGCAAGTCGCGGCAAAAAATTTGCGGCTTGTCGGCGGTTTGGGAATGGGTGGTTTTGGCAGCTAGAGAACGGCTAGCGTCGGAAGAAATTTCTGTCGGTGATAATCCTCCTGACATGCGGGGTGCAAGATCATGGCGTAGCTGCTACCGGTGATAGTCCTCCTGACATTCACCGAGTAGTAGTTCACTGTGCGAGTCCGAGATAGCCGGCCTTTGCGGAGAGCCCCAGGCCCTTGGTGA
>JASCZI010212136.1:0-12603 GCA_036250425.1 Stylosanthes scabra
GTTCATTTTTTTCTACATGTTTTTATTGAACTGAAATTTTGATTAAAGAGAGAATATTACATCAGATTTGAAAATAAATACCTAATGTTAAGATCCAAAGAAAAGCTTTCCTCTTCCCTTCCAAAAAGAAGCCCCTGTTTCAGTGGTCTCTCTCTTCCTCCCCTGTTTTTTTCTCTGTCCTCTTCCCTTCCAAAAAGAAGCCCCTGTTTCAGTGGTGCCCTTCTTTCCCCCGTGATCCTCTCCTCCATAATCTGTGATCTTCTTCTGGTTTTATAGGGTGCAAAAAGAAATTCTTCATGATTGTGCATCCATGCCATCCCTTATCTTCCAGCTCATTTATCACTAACTATGTATTTTTTAATCACAGGATTAAGATAAGATGCACTGATGTCTTGTTTTTTCTTCAATTTTTCGTGGATGCTCATCATGCTCATGCTTTTTTATCTTCTTTGCTTGCCATCAGTTATTGTCTTTGCTTTAGTGTTGCCCCACTCAATCTTCATGATGATCTTTGATGATTTGGTTGGTAACTTGCTCAGTGGAGCATGATTCGTATAGTCATGCAAGTTCTCATTGTGATGGTGCCTGTTCTATTTGCTTTCTTTGGTAAAGGGCAAAACACGCCCTGGGGACTACCAGTGTTGAAATGAAAAGTTGTAGGTCCATTGTTGACAACTAAACCAAACTATGACTGACTATGTTCAAAATGAAACAAACACAAACATTCTTAGACAAAGCCATTAAAGTTACACAGGAACAGCCTCGGGTAGTGAATCTGGGGCACCGCTGCTACCATTGAGCACAATCACATTGCCGTCCGAATCAGCATCCACAATAACAGAGTCTCCCTCTTTGATCTATTTTTTTTTTTTTATACACCATGTGGAAAATACAAAAATTTCTGGTCCAAAGACTGTATATTTATTTTTTTATTATTATTATTATTATTTTTTTTAAATATTACTGTTGGTCGGACAAAATACGGTATTCACAAGAATGAAATCCAAAGAAACACCCTAAGAAGTTGAGCTCTTTTCTTTTTGTGGGAACTAAATTGGTGGAAGTGGATTGGTTGGATATGAGGTGTAGAGAAAGTCATCTAGTTAAAAATAAACCAAACTAGATGTCCCTTCAACTAATGTCACAAGTCATGAGTTAACCTTAATTTGTGGAGATCAACTTCTCCTCTTTCACCCTTATATAGCTAAATTTCTTGAAATGAGGAAAGAAAGTCGTAAATCACCTTTTGACACTTACTCTTTTTAAATGGTCAGTTTGAGAGTTAAAAAAAGCTTGCCCAAAATGTCTCCATCAACATAAAGCTTTTCTTTTTCTTTCCAAAATAACTCGTATAAATAGGCCACTCATCGCTATCCTCACAAGTTTTTCCGGCCTCTTTAACAATCCTCAAAATTTCTCTAAGACTTTGAAGATCATCATTTCACTTGTTCTTCATTGTTCTTCATTTTGTTCATATAAGAATCAAAGAATCTGGAAAACTAGCCTTTCGGGTGTTCCTCAGAACACAACACCCGACACCCAATTTTACCCAAACCTCTTTTATTCTAAAAAGCTCATTCATCCTCTTGTGACATTAGTTAAGGTCTCTACACTTGTTCTCCACCATCATTTCACATCATTGGTCCTATTGTTGCTTATTTTGCCTATAATAGAAGTGTTTTCTCACAAGTTTACCTACCCATAATTTTTTTTTCATCTTTCTTTACTTAATTTCCTTTTACAAAATCTCACCCGAATCAAATAGCAAAGGAGAATTTAATAAAATAATTACTCAAGATGTTAAAGTAATATGGAGTTTGTTTGAGGCTGCACAATTAAGAGTTGGTGAAGAAGATATATTAGAAGCACATAATTTCACATATACTAATCTTAAGTCCATCATCAATCTATTGAACCCTTCTCTTGCTGGCCAAATTGATCAAAGTTTAAGACAATCTTTCCACAAGGCAATTCCAAGAAGGACAATTTTTACATGAAGAAAGAATATTTTGGTTTTTGATGGACTAGGGTGGTTTGACATAATAGGCTTATTTGGGGTGAACATGTAAATACTAAGGAATAAAGTTAAACACTTCATAGGCTAACGTGGATTGCTTTTAAAGCCCTTAATGATAGCAGTAATGATTGGGCCAAAAATAGGGGCCAAAAATTTAAGCTATTGGGACGAAAAACGAGCTATACAATTGCACTTAATCTCTCTATTCGCCTTCTCCAAAATCAAATCCACCATGCTGGGCAGTGGGCACCCACTTCCTCCCACCTCACCGCGATGCACACATTTTTTGATCCGGTGAACCTATTTCCCCTCCCACCTTTTTAAAAAAACCATTGACCGAAAAATTTACTTTTTAACTTAAGAAAATATATAATTCCAGAAAAAAATCTCAAAAAACATAAAAAAGTTTTAACTTAAAAAAATATATTTGGAGAAAAATCTCAATAAACAAAAAATAAAATTTTTAACTTTAAAAATTCATATATTTGCAGAAAAATATCAAAAAAAATTTTAACATTAAAAATTCATATTTGAGAAAATTCTCAAAAAAACAAAAAATTAGCTTTTAGAAAAATATATCTAGAGAAAAATCTAAAAAAACAAAAAGAAAACAAATTTCCACATTAAAAATTCATGTTTGACAGATTTCTACTCAATAAAAAAAAACAAATTTTTAACTTTAAAAAAATTATATCTGGGAAATAATTATACATAAGTTAAATTCATATTTTACGTACTTAGACCTTAATTTCATAACATATTTTTTTCACATTGTCAATACTTATAGTGGATTTTTTGGAACACTATTATTGTTTGAAATTTTCAAATAATATCTTATTCCAAAATTACTAATGTAAATAGTCATACATACTCTTTTTCTATTTGGCATCGATTTTTTTTCTCACTATTCTTATTACTATGTTCATAAAGTTTTTCTGTTGTCTTTTTTTTTATCCGTATTTTTTCTGGTGTCTTCTTACTATATTTACTTTCATCTTTTTTTACGGAATTGACTATCATGTATTTTGAGTCATGTATTAGCCTACTTTGTTTACTTTTTTTTCGAAAACAGAAACCCCGTCCTTCATCCCATTCTCATGCCCTCTAATGCTTTTTGGACCATTATTTTCTGTTACACTGAGTCATCTTTAGGCCCAAAGCAGCAAAAATTACCACTGGACCAAGCCCACAGGTTCAACTACCCTAATCTACCTTTACACAAGCGCCTAATTCTATATCCTTCCCACATCACGTGTGGCTAATGTTGAATTTTTATAATATCAGGATAGATTCCCTAATTTTCTTTATTGGTACGAACGAAATTTTAACCTCCATTCAGCATTTTTTTTTCTTGTCCATCATGGACCAAATATTTCTTTCCCCATATAAGTCAAAGCCTTCCAAGAATAAGTGCAAGGTCTTATATGCCTTTTTACAAAGAAGATCCTTCCCATAACAAAATTCTTCTAATCTTTGCAAATCTAGATTTTAATATGGTACAAAAACTACATCAAAAAGAAGTTGGCAGTATCACCAAGTAAGTACTATAAAAAAAACGATGGGAGTAATAATTCATTAACTCTACAAAAATATTATCTATATATAAATTCTTATATCAATGTAACATTTATCATTAATACAGGTGGTGGAAAAGATCAGATTTTGCAACAAAGGTTTTTTATGCTAGAGATAGGGTGGTTGAGGCATACTTTTGGCCATTTGCTATGTCCTCTGAGCCTAAACATAGCACCCAAAGAAGGATACTGGGAAAATTGGTTACATGCACCTCTTTTCTTGATGATACTTATGATATCTATGGCACAATTGAAGAGCTTGAGCTCTTCAAAATGGCAATCCAAAGGTTCACATTTTATAATAATTAATAGTTCTATGACATTAAATGAAAATTTTAGATTTTTTTTCTTTGTTGATTTTATTCTTCTATATTATTAAACTAGAATTTAAATACAAATTAAGATAAACATGCGGTAGACAAACTTTTAGAAGAATTTTTTTTTTTTTTTTGAAATGATGATTTTAAATTTATTTTAGACATTCTTCTCTAGTTCAATCTAATGATTCAATAGTTTCACTTTCATAGTGATTTCTTTTTTTTCTTTTTTTTTGGGTAACATTTTAATGTCAAAGTTTTTACCTTTTTTTTCTTTTTTTCAGGAGGGATATTAGTTGCATTGCATCACTTCCAGAATGAAAGTGGTTTTTAATGCAATAGCAGAATTGTGTGCTGAAATAGAGTCATTGACTACAGAGGGTGGAAAATCAAGCTTACCCTCGAAATATGTTAAACAAGCTGTAGGCTTCTAGTTAATTCCTTATAATAATTTAATTTAAACAAAATTTACTTAATTTGTTATTACTTAGTTATTAATAATCAATTTTTTTTAATCATTCTTAGTTTGCAGTATTTTAAAGTGGCAGAAGCCTACTTAGTTGAAGCAAAATGGTGCCACGAGAGTTATATTCCAACATATGATGAGTACAAGACGAATGGAATTTCTGCTGGATACCCACTGTTTACAACAGCATTTATTGCTTTAGGAGAATTTGCAACCAAAGAGATACTTGACTGGGTTTCCAGCTATCCAAAAATCATAAAAGCTGTATCAATTATTGGTAGACTCACCAATGACACGGCCTCACATAAGGTTAGCAAGACAAGTCACTATCAATGAATGATATATTATATGGACCCCCAAAATTTGATGATTTTCCTTGTAATAGTTCGTTTTTCCCAAAAATTTAAGTATATAAGATTTCTTTTGAGTTTATGTCAAATTTGCATAGGTTTTTTCTTTTTATTTTCTCAATTTATTTATTTTTTATTCAGTAAAGATTAAACTCTATAAACCGCTGTTTGATTATAGAAGTTTTGATATTTTGTTATGAAATTATTTGTTTCCAAAACTTAAGTTAATTAGAAGAGATATATGAAAATAAATAAATTTCTAATATTGATGTTAATTTGTTTTGTTAAGTGTTGATGTGGTGGATAAAATTAAATGTTGATATAATAAGATATATTACATTGTACCATACTTATAGATCAACACTTAACCAAATAAATTCATGGAAGAGATCGCTAAAATAAAAAACCTTTTTTAAAAAAAATATATCAAAATTACAAAAATTGATTTTATAAAATTAAAAACTTAAGCTTTTTATTTATAAATAGATGAGACGACAGAGTAAATATAAAATATCAGAAAAAATATATATTATCCCACTAAAGTAAATGTCAAAAAATATAGCAGAAAAGCATATATTATTAAGAAATTAAAAATTTGATATACTAATATATACAGATTTATATTAACAGAATAAAAACTATCATTACATAAGTAAAAGCATGTAATAAATTATTATTCAATTATCAAAATTAATTTAAGAGTATTATTTTAAAAAGAAAATGCGTCAGCGTCAGTATATTATATATGTGATATTAAAATGAGAGGAGGACTAATCTATTTCAGTTTTATTTTTTTTTTTTCAATAAAGTTTGAGCAGCAAAGGAAACATGTTGCTTCTGCAGTGGAGTGTTGCATGAGGCAATATGGCATTACACAAGAGGAGGCCTATGAATTCATCAATAATGATATTAATAATTGTTGGAAGGATATAAATGAAGAGTACCTCAAGTTAGATTATATCCCAAGACCTGTCCTTGATTGCATTGTTAATTTGGCACGCATAAGTGAGCTTTTATATGCAAGTTTTGAAGATAAATATACCAATTGCGCACTTTTAAATGATTACATCGTGGCACTGCTTTTGGATCCTATCCTTATCTAGCAATTTTACTAAGGAAACAAAATGGAATGAAGATGCATGTGTGCAAGAATATGGTGTGCAATATATATGGAGCAAAAATAAAGTTGGCTTTCTCTTCAGTTAGTTCTTGTTACTCTTAAATTGTATGTCAATTTCTTTCTGTTGATTGGTATTTTCTAGTATGAAACATAAAGATGTACGTATACGTGCATTGAATAAATGTATGATTATATCTTAAAGTTTATCTTTCTTCCTTTTTGTTTTCCAAGAGTGGCGGTGTTTCAAGAAATTCTAATCGCCCTTTCTATCTACTTAAATTTTTGGAATAAATAGGAACATGAGATGATATCAAAGCTTATGATAAATTTAAAATATAAAAAAAAAAAAAAACAAATAGATATTATATAAGGGACGTGTTATATATAATTATTCATATTGATTTTTTTATTAATTTAAATTTTTGAAATAAGCGATAGCATAATATTTCTAGACAAAATAATAATGACCGATGGTTATTATGTATATAATTTAATTGAATAATATATTATATTATAAATATTTTATGGTTATTATTAACTTGCTTGTTTTATTTATGTACACCATTCTTCACTAATATTTTATAAATATTAAATAATCCATTTATGTTATTTATTTAAACGAGAAATTACAGCCAAATAAAAATTAAAATCTTAGAGTTATGAATGAAACTTATATGTTTAATTAAAGGGTTAATTTTTAATTCGGTCCCTTAAGTTTCACTCTTTTATTAAAATAGTTTTTAAAATTTATTTCAATTATGTTTAGTTTTTAAAGTTTATAAATATACATCATTTTAGTTCCTAATGCAACTTTAATCACTTATACATTAATGCCATGCTAAAATATATTGCCGATTGCTGCAATAGATATAAAAAAGAAGACGTTTTATGATTGATATTAAAATTAAATTAAAACGACTTCATTTAAAAGTATTTAATGAAAATTTCGCCTAATTTCTAATTAAAATACTTCTTAAGATAACGTGGTTTCGATTGAATGTGACTTAGATTACATATAATTAAAGGTAATTTATTCCTAACGTGTCATTCTCTATTTCCCTATGCAATCACAAAGATATGGATTGATGAAGAAGAAAAGAATGGATTCAATAATTATTCATAGTTGTGCAAAATTTTAGTAGGACGTACCCTGAAAATAGTTGGCGGCAGGACCACACTCTCAGTCGCATTTCGAGATGGGCGGTTAAAGGCATTAACTCATCATCCTTTGCATGAATTATATTCTATAGGATTTAGTTATACAATGCTCTTGAGCATGTGTTGAAATTATAAAAAATTTATCTTTTCAATAATTTTTAATAAATTGAAATATTTATTTGTTGAACTCAGCCTTTTCATCATCGATTTATATTAGATACAGATGATATAAAAAAAAATATTGCAATACAAATTTTATCCTTATATTCTATAAAAATTAAAACAGAATACATATATAAACTCTCGTATATATACTATTTACATCTCTGTACTGAAATAAACTCTCCTTTAGTTCCATCAACAAAATATATATACACTGTAATTTACTCCATAACATCTTCTCCCGATAATTGAATCATATTCTCAAAAGCAAAATAATGTCTTTCCCAGCTTCAATTCCAGTGATGAGTTCGAATCAATATGCCCCTCCATCTAACTCAAAGCGACGCTATGCAAGTTTTCCTGCTAGCATTTGGGAAGATACTTTTTCTAAATACATTGATTCTGAATTCTTGGTACGTTATTTAATTTCATTTTGTATATGCAAATATATAATGAAGATCAGATATGGGTATATAAATGAAAGAAATAAAGAGTTGGTTTAACAATCATAATAGTTATATATATATATATATATATATATATATATATATATAGGAACCTTCATATAGTTATACGCAGAATAAGAGCTAATTGTTATAACAGAAAAACTGTTAACTACCAAAACAGAAATAGACATTAATTAGCTAGCTTGATCACTTATCTCGTCTATCTTTACATTACTGTGATCAAATTTAATATACCGGAACTAACTTTTAAAATAACCAACATTAACTAGTTTTAAAATTTAGAATTTAGGACTAAAAAATTTATAGTTTGGGGTTTAAAATTTAAAATATTTTTTATTTTAAAAATTAACTAATGTTAACTAAAAAAGTTAGTTAGCTAGCATTGTGTTATACATATTTTTGGTGACTTCTATCTATATATATTTGATACACGCATTATATTATTATTACTCTATATTCAATTTATATAACAATTTATCTATATTTCCCTTCCATTATGCATCCCCTAAGTCCCTAGCGCTCATGAGTAGGGTAGTCCAATAACAATTATAGAATTATATCTTCAAATAATAGGTGTACACAAAACAATTAACCATCAATATTTAGTCACAGGCTCACAGCTTATAAAAAACACAAATTTGATATTTTAAAAAAAATATTATTATGCTACTATGAAGAACTTTATTTTTTTATTTATTATAAATTTGATTATTTTTACTTTTCATGCTCCAGTGAAATTTAATTTCATTCCTTGAAAATCATTTGCAGGAAGTCAACGAAACCATGAAACAAGAAGTTCAAATGCATAAAGAGAAAATAAAAATGTATCTATCTTCTTGTGATAATAATATTTCACATAAGCTCAATTTAGTTGACTCAATTCAACGCTTAAGCATATCTCATCATTTTGAACATGAAATCGACGAAGCATTAGCACACATCCATAATGATTTTACCAACAATGGCTTTACTACAGAAGAATGTCGTAACATTCATTTTGTTTCGTTATTCTTTCGTTTGCTCCGACAAAAAAGATATCACATCTCATCAGGTATATATAAAATTAATTTATCTATTTTTTATATAATTACGTTACCAACATAAATCATATCAATTAGTTGTCGATCAATAAATGTTTCATGCTAGTTAATTAGTACATGTTTGTGACTTACACAGATGTTTTCAACAAATTCAAAAATAAAAAAGGAGAATTTGATGAAATAATAGCTCAAGATGTTGAAGGAATGTGGAGTTTGTACGAGGCTGCACAATTAAGGGTTCACGGAGAAGATATATTAGAAGAAGCACATGAATTCACATACAATAGATTAAAGTCTATCACCAATCAATTGAGTCCATTTCTTGCTAATCAAATCAACCAAAGCTTGCGACAGCCACTTCACAAAACAATTCTAAGGATGAGGACAAGGTCATATATGTCATTTTACAAAGAAGATCGTTCATATGACAAAGTTGACCTTTTAAGCTTCGCAAAATTGGATTTCAATATGTTACAGAAATGGTATCAAAATGAAATTGGTTGTAACACCAAGTAAGTACTCTAAAGCTAGCCAAAGTATTCCTTATTGATCTGAATTGCTTTTAAAATAATAAAAAAGTTCAAGTTTATTAAGAGCACGCATGTTGTGTCACGTTCATTTCTTTTATTATTTGAAAAATAAACTATAAAATAAAATTGGAACTTACAACTTATTTAATTAATTCCTTTCGGTTTTTTTGGAAGATAGAAAAAAAAAATAAAATTATGTTATTTTCATTCTTTTCTCTAGAAGAATAAATAATTTATTCAAAATTTCTGTGATGATCCAAAGGTCTAGAGTTGTTAGAGGATCATCTCAAAATGTTCGAGGATCATCTGACCCATATTCAGCTAAGTTAATACCAAATTTAAAAAATTATCTACCAATTTCACAATACATAATAAAGTTTAATATCACGTTATATTTGTTAATATTTTAAATATGTAATTTTTTTAATATTGTATGTTATGCTAATGTAACATCTTAAAGTTTATTATTATTAATTGTAGTATTTTTTAAATATGATATATAATTTATTGTTTAATTTTATATTTTAATTTTATTTATTTATTATAATTTAATTGAAATTATTTAAAATAATTAAAAATAATGAATTTAAATTTAATTGAAAGTATATATTGGAGTTATTAATCTCAAATGTAGTATCAAAACACACATGTCTCATAAATACCGAGTAACATTGTATGAGATCCAAATTAATATTAAACTAAAATAAAGCATTGGAAATGCGTCTCTGCTTTTTTGAAATATTGAAAGATCGAGAAAGTATGAGTAACCAACAAAAAACCGTAAACAATCAGTTAATTTTGTATTCTTTATAAACTGAACATTTGAAATTTAAAGAAATAGAACATCAAATATAAATTGTTAGCTGATATTGATTGAATTTTTATTGATTACCTAGCAAAATCATACTAAAAATATTAGAATTCCAAAGAAAAAAATTAAAATTTTAGTTTCAGTCACAAGGTCACATTACCAAAAGCACGCTTAATAATACAATCTCTTTGGGAGTTCACAATTGCTGGACATTCCTAGTCTCATAAACTAATTTTTTGATATATTAAGTCATTATTAGCTAACTTTTAACAAGTCATCACTTTCTTGTGTAATAACTTGTAGTAATGTTTCACAGGTGGTGGAAAGAATCGGATTTTGCAACAAAGGTCCCTTATGCACGAGATAGGGCGGTTGAGATATTCATCTGGGCATATGCTATGACCTCTGAGTCTAAATATAGTACGGCCAGACGAATGACGGCCAAAGCATGCACAATTATCTCTCTCATCGATGATACTTATGATGTTTATGGCACAATTCAAGAGCTTGAGCTCTTCACAGAGGCAATGCAAAGGTAGATATTACAAAACAATTCACCAATTTTTCATTAAGATATTATCTCTCTTTAATTCATTTTTTAGCCATTATTCTCTTAATAATCCGATTATTTCACTTTCACATGTAAGTTTTATCTTTTTTTTTCCTCTTCTCTGTTTTAGATGGGATATTAGTTGCATTGCATCTCTTCCCTATTGCTACAAAGTGGTTTTTAATGCACTTTTGGAGTACTTGGTTGAAATGGAATCGTTGACTGAGAGTGGAAAATCAAGCTTCGTGTTGCAACATGTTAAACAGGCTGTAAATTTCTTATTCCTTAATACATATATATATGGCAAATATTTGTCTATTATCATATACATTTTTTTAAATTACATTGTTTCCATCGGATTAGAATCCGACGGCAAGTATGAAAATCGTTCCACACCTACCTGGTCCATCTATTTTTCGTCGATTAATCCAATGTAAATTATCGTCGGAATCTCAAAATCCGATGGAAACTCCGTGGCCAATTTTATCATTTGACCCGAATCTTATGGAAATTTTGACTTTCTGATTTTTGAAATTTTTTTAGTGAGTGTGTATCGATCATATGGTAAGGAGTGTATAGGAATATAGCCGTTAGAATTATGTTGTTGGTCAGTTATAATCTTGTTTAGTTAGTTAGGTTGTTCTTGCTTGAGTTCTCAAGTGTATATATAGCTAACAAAAATGAATATTAATCATTCTACTTACAGTTTTCTAGGTTGGCACAGGGCTACTTTATTGAAGCAAAATGGTGCCATGAGGGCCATATCCCAACTTATGACGAGTACATGGTTAACGCAGCTATAACGGGTGCATACCCAACTATCTTAGCAGTGTTTATTTCTTGGGTAAAAGAATTTACAACCAAAGAATTGCTTGATTGGGTTTCTGATGTTCCAGCCATCTTAGAAGCTACATGTATTATTGCCAGGATATTAAATGATTTGGGCACACATAAGGTATAGAGTTTATATCAATATATTGTTTTATTTTAAAATTTTTAATACGTTTTAATTTCAACTATTTAACCTTTCTTAAAACGGGAATCTAACAACTATATTCTTCAATATGCAATTGTATTTAAAATATATATATATTTTTTGGTGACTTGTAATTTAAAATATATAACAATATGGTATTATTTTTACATATATAATAATAGAAAAAAAGTGGATTGAAAGTAAGAAGCCCACAATAATTTGTCCAGGATCGCTCTAACTCACATAAACAATATTATATTCACCAAGAATTCATAACAACTTTCATTCATAAAAAACTTGAACTTGTATAAGAGGAGAGATAGATTATAACATATTACCTAAGCCCTTTATATAGGCGTAAGATTTTTAATAACTAAGAAAAACTTATATATGAAGAAGTAAATATGCACTTAAACTCTTCTTGCTTTTATGTTTCTTGAATATTCTAAAATACAGGGTTTGAGTTTAATTTGAATTTCTCATTTAACTTTGATTTGAACTCTTTTTCTTTCATGATGAAGAATTCAATTTGAATTCCAATTCTATCAACTTGATGATAATAACCTTCATGATTTTTCTTTTAATTTCTTCATTCTTCTTGATGTTTCATATGGCGGTTAGTTATAACTTGATTTAATAATCCAACATTGCCTCCCTTAAATCAAGCTTACAGAATTAATCATTCCAAGCATTTTCTTTAACTTGTAAAATAATTCGGTCTTCAATGGCTTCGTAAATATATCTGCCACTTGTTCTTCTGTAGGACAATACTCAATCAAAACTTCTTTGTCATTCACCAATTCTCTAATTTTGTGAAACCGAATATCGATATGCTTCGATCTACCATGAAATACCAGATTTTTGCAAAGTTCAATAGCTGATTTGTTATCGCAAAATAGTGTTGTTGGAGTACTTTGTTTCTCCTTCAATTCTTCAAGAATTCTTCTTAACCATACTGGTTGTGTTGCACAACTTGCTGCCGCTATATATTCTGCTTCTGCTGTTGATAAAGCTACTATCGGTTGCTTCTTCGATGACCAACAAATTGCACCAGAACCAAGATGA
>JASCZI010212136.1:15771-28029 GCA_036250425.1 Stylosanthes scabra
TCTTCAACGTGTTCCATGCTTCTTTTGCGCTTTTGGCATTTGCTATTTTGCCAAATACCGTATAATCAAATCCTTGGTGAATTTGGGACAACGCCAACTGATCTCTTCTCTGCTGGACAACATCTGCTCCTTCTTGCAAACCTGGTTCTATGAAGTTCCACAGGTTCTGGGCCTTCAAATGGGTAGACATCAAAGTCTCCCAATAATTATAATCAAGTTTTCCATCTAACTTGGGACCGGACCACACTATATTGAATGTGTTTGTCATACTGACTAAAAGTGAGAACTCTCCCACCTCACAAACTCTCTAAAACCAGACGCTGGATTAACCAGCTCTGATACCAAATGAAAGTAAGAAGCCCACAGTAATTTGCCCAGAATCGCTCTAACTCACATAAACAATATTATATTCACCAAGAATTCATAACAACTTTCATTCATAAAAAACATGAACTTGTACAAGAGGAGAGATAAATTATAACATATTACCTAAGCCCTTTATATAGGCGTAAGATTCTTAATAACTAAGAAAAACTTATATATGAAGAAGTAAATATGCACTTGAACTCTTTTTACTTTTATGTTTCTTGAATATTCTAGAATACAGGGTTTGGGTTTAATTTGAACTTCTCCTTTAACTTTGATTTGAACTCTTTTTCTTTCATGATGAAGAATTCGATTTGAATTCCAATTCTATCAACTTGGTGATAATAGCCTTCATGATCTTTCTTTTAATTTCTTCATTCTTCTTGATGTTTCATATATCGGTTAGTTATAACTTGATTTAATAATCCAACATGGATATTCTAATTCTTGCCACCACAAAATAATGATTGTAGTGAGAAGTTGAATCTGGTATCCTTAAATTATAAACTTTACCTATATTCCTTAACAACTTAGTTATAGGTATTTTCAGATTTATTATATCATATTTGGTTAAAATATTTTTAAGATGGTGGGGAAGGTAAAAATGGAAGGATAAATTGGAAACCAAAAGGGACAATCCTCTTAGGTTGACCGAGAAGTAGGTTGGTGTGTGTTTGTTGAAAAAGTATTAGTAACTAACAAAAATAATCAACAATCAGTCAATTTTATATTTTATTAGGAGTAAAAACCTAAAAAAATAGAATATTTAATTTAAAATATTGGCTGAATTTTTATTGATTCTATAGTATTATTGATTTTTTTTAATTGATTTAGTTTATATTTATCAGATTTTGATGACACATATAATTCAACTTTTTGTGATTCTCAATTATTTATATAGTTTGAGCAACAAAGGGGACATGTTGCTTCTGCAGTAGAATGTTGCATGAAGCAATATGGCTTTTCAGAAGAGGAGGCCTACGAATTCATCACCAAGGATGTCAATTATTATTGGAAGAAGCTAAATGAAGAATATCTCAAGTTAATTAAAGATATCCCAGAGCCCGTGATTCATTGCATTTTTAATTTGGCACGTATAACTGAATTTTTATATGCTAACTTTGAGGATAAATACACCAATTGTGAGCTTATGAAAGATCACATTGTGGAACTCATTTTGGATCCCATTGTCATGTAGCGGTTTTATGCCCAAAGAAATCAGCTAAAGATGTCTTTCTTTCGATGGCCATTGTTGTATCTTGTATGGTCCTAATAATTAAGTTGAGGGATTTTAATTAAAGTGTGTCAAATAAAAATGAGTTTGATACTAATTATGCACTACTAGTTGCTGGAAGGTCAAATATATATACATGATGTTTCCATGTGTTAGGTCTTAATTAGTCGTTAATTAATTATATGTATATTGTTTTTCAATATTATTGTTAGTTTGTTTATGTTGTGGTGTAAGCTAAGGTCGATGGTTTGGTGTTTACCTTATATTTGTCTACAAAAGATACCTTTTGGCATGGTGTTAACCAGTCTCGTATTGATTATCTACTGATAGGTTCTTGTTTTTTTTTTTCCTGCTTTTGGAAAAGGAAAAAAAAACTTTTATCTGGATGCCAGTCTCATCTTTAAACAATTTTTTTAAGGAATATAATTTTTTTAGAAAAAATATTTAAACAAATAATTATACAAAAAACTAATAATGTTACCTCATTGATTAGTAACTATAAATTTCAGTATGATTTTATATTGTTAAACAAATTCAATTTATAAGCCAGAGTCTTGTAAGAAACTCATTTGTTTTGTAAAATAATTGGTTTTAATCGTTGTTTAACAAATTATAAAAATAAATATTTTTAGAATAAACATTCATATTCATAATGATCCTAACAAAATTTTAGATCAAGTTTCAACAAATATTTAATTTTTAAAAATTCTCATAACTATTCTGATCGAAGAGATAAAAATTGTTGTATTATACAACCATTGAGATTTCATATTTATACTGTTATTTTTATCACAGTTAATTAAAAATGTTGGTTAAAATAAATTAAAACGCTCGGTTTTTCTCATGACGCTTACCTATAGTTTATGAACTAATAATAATGGGAATGAAAAAGTCTCACTAACTCTAAAATAGTCCTTTAAACGTAGAATTGATGCTTGGTGAGTTGCTACAACTTACATAAATTACTCTTCAGTCTTCACCAAATAGTGTCCACAACTTTTTAAAAAGTCAATAATTTTCTCAAATTAATGAAGCAGTGTTACGCCACCAGTCACCATATTATATTTGTATGGTTCCTTTCCGGTTGCAACCAAAAGTTGGATAAGGCATGGATCGGAGATTCGCAGAACATTCTTTTAGAAGAGCCAATAAAGTTGAAAGTTGGAGGCAACCAAACAATGACTATGACAAAGACTCCATGAATCATGATGAAAGCCCCACCGGCTTCTATCTCCACTTAATTAGCATACCTGCTCGGCCCAAAGCTTAGAGCTAAATGACTCATTAAAAAAATAATAAAAAACCTCTACTTAATTGACCAAAAATATTAAAAACTAAATCTAGGGTTACTGCATTATTCTCTCTTTGATTAGATAAAGGAGAAGAAGATAGACTGACTCCCTGTAGTTTAAATGGTAAATCTTTACCTCTTAAAATGTCATATTTTAAATCCTATTTTTATTGGTGGATTAAGATAAAACTTTAATATGTTAGGTGTGTTTGTCCTATTTACTATTTAAAATTGAGAGTTGTCCAATTTAATCTATGACTAGAGATTATCTAATCCAAATGATAAAAAAATAGAGGAGAAGACAAAACAAAATTAGTCATCAGTTTAAAACAAAATAAATTGTTATTTGCTTAGTTAGCAAGAAATCCAAATTGAAAATTTGATTTAACAAGTTTTTACAATACAAAAAATTATAAATATCAGTAAAAAAAAATCATAAAACACATGAATACATCATACAATAGTATATAAATAATTGCGTATAGTTCAAAAATAATGTATCTCAATATAGAAATTAAAATAAGAAAAGAAGATCAAGAGTGTATAGAGAAGAGATGTACAGTGATATACATAGATTAATATTTTATAATTATATAAGTTATGCAAGGTGTATACTAAATTCAGTCATCATGTATAATATACATTTAAAGACAAAATACATATGGAGTTTAACTTATTTTTAATGTGTATTTTGTATTTTAATATGTATTATATACTAGTGGTTGATTTTAATAGCTGATTTTGGTGATTAATTTCGGTGAGAATTGTTGTAATTATACTGTATGTGTTGGCAAATGGCAGCCATATACTTGTTTTTTAGCACGTAAACGTGAAAATATTGAGACGCCGCAAAAACTGATTTTCTTTACACTAAAATGGCGTATGCATAATTATATCTTATAAAAGTTATTCATAATTCGCTCCATATATATTGCTTCATAGTCCAAGGTTTATTAGAAGAGCGCAGAAGAAAACTGAAAACACATGGGGATCAAATAATTAATTCACTTTTAACAGGGTAAAAGTTACACTAATTTGATTCAAATAATAAAAGTCACTCGTATCTAGTGTCTGGCTTTTAAAACAAAACAGTATAAATAAATTTGATTGCTCATGTCCAATGGATATCAGTGACGGCTGGCCTCAGTGGCCTGAGCCTGAGCCGGAGCCTGAGCCTGACTTCTTAAAGAGTCTTGAATTCTTGATGATAGCTATTACCTAGCATTAGTGAGTTTTAATAGTAGA
Organism: Stylosanthes scabra; assembly: GCA_036250425.1. Lineage (NCBI taxonomy): Eukaryota > Viridiplantae > Streptophyta > Magnoliopsida > Fabales > Fabaceae > Stylosanthes > Stylosanthes scabra. The sequence goes on from JASCZI010212136.1 coordinate 19,908, forward strand.
ATCTTTGGAAAGAGAATGCATGAAAATAGTGGTATGTATATAAAGGAACAGAACAAATTCTGAATCGAAATAAAAGCAATTTATCATGATGGGATATAATGAATCGGTCCCTTCTACGGCCAAAGTTGAAAGCAAAATTGAATTAACAACGGTCCCCCATAGCAGCTGTCCCTGTTGCTTCATCAACACTGCATATATTCACTTTTGTAATTTTTGTAGAACCAATTCATCTCTCTGATCTTCATCATAAATATCAATTCAACAATTATATATCATCGTCGTTTACTCGTTTTGTAATCACGAATAAAAATAAAACGCATAAAGATATCTACTTCTCATGTATATACATATCACATATGGAACCATTCAACACCCCAAACCATTATATTATTCTTATGTGCATAAGCAAGAGCCATGTGCAATTTTTTTAATCATATTTGTGTTTTATTCTATATTAATAAATCCCTTATTCTGTTTGCTTTGACTCTCGAAGCTGAAAGCTGTAAACTACAATACTCATCACTTGATCATACATCTTTATCTCCACTTCCCATTGAACATTTATTTATTTTTCTGAATATTATTTAGCTATTAAGATTCATTAATTAATTTGTTAATAAATCAAATCTCTTAGATCATTTGTTAAGATTCGACCCATTAGAAAAAGTCTTCTACTAATTAAAGACGGATAAACTCATAAGTCATAATCATAAGCTACAATAACAAAATCAAAATACAAGACACATGACTAACAACTACAGTACCTCTTTTATATGTTTCAACTCCTATTATATATATAAAGAACTGTTGGACAAAATGGGGAGATATAATCTAAAATTAACAACACTTGTTAAGATTATATGCACTCTATTGCTATGTAATTTATAGATTTTTTTATATTGTTTTTTTTATTGGAGATTAGGATTAAGAAAGTTTTTCTTTCTTTCATTTTTGCTTAGTTTTATGTCTTTTTAGTAGTTTGTAATAGTTTTCTTTCCAAATTCCTTTTAGTTGGTTTCTCACTTTTTTACATAAAAAAGAAATGTTTACCCAAAAAATATCACACTCAGTTTAATCATTAGAAAAGTTGTAAATCATGTGACAAAAGAGTAGTGTCCTCATATAACGTAAGTCTCTATTTTTATTTAATTATGATAATAATACTTTTTATTACTTTTTTATTTGTTTTTTCAACTTTTGAGAAGATGCTTTTTTATGACTAAATTTTTTTTGGATAATTTTAGTGATTTGCTCTTAGAAAAAAATAAATTTTCAACTACTAAATTCTCAATCAATTGTTAGTTAAATTAAATTAAGTACATTGGCTTATCACTAAAATAAGTTAAGTATATTGCCTAATTTTATTAAATAAAATGAATGTATTAATTACCAATAACATAAAATAAATGAATGCATCAAAATCAGTTAGGTCTATTCTCTAAGAAATAACAATAATTAGGTCTCCCTAATTCCTAGCATACGGTATAGCTTTAGGCCTTTATTGCCTTTCTGTTACATCTCTTATATTTCATATGGATATTTTTTTTGGTGACATATTTCATATGGATATGATTAAGTTAAATAATAATAATAATAATAATAATAATAATAATAATAATAATAATAATAATAATAATAATAATAATAATAATAAAGGCATATTTCATTCATAATCCCATGATATATTCATATTGATTTCAATCTTTATGCGGAAACAATATAAATTAGTCATTAAATCAATTTCGTGCATAATACATAGAAAAAAATCGCTGATGGCTATAATGTATGATTTGAATTATGAAAGTTCATGGTTTTGCACGATGAGATCATACAATAACAACACTATTTAGCAAACTCCTTGTTAGGTTTACTTTATTTTAGTTTTGTTTTATTTATCAGTCGAGATATATATCCGCATGATATTAGATATTACAAAAATTAAAAAAAAAATAGGCATAATTCGATTGGGTCAAATTAAGGCTCTATTCTTAAATTGTATGGTATATATTGCGTTAAGGTTTGTCACGATTGGCTGAATACCTTCAAGGCTTCAAGCTTAAATGGTTTGGCAAAATTATAACGACCCTAATAATTCAAATAAATCAAATTATATATTTTTTTTTATAAAAAATGTTATATATATATATATATATATATATAATTATTAAATTAATTATTATATATTTTTATATGAATATATTTTTTATTAATTAATTTTTAAAGTATATTTTATATTTAAAAAAAATAATTTTAAAGTAGCATCTTTCCCTTGCGATACTATTACTATTAATTAATTTGGAGATGGACAAGTCACACACGAGGCCTGTCCTTATCCAAGGTACAAAATAATAATTTCCACCTCTAAATAGCTGAAAAATTCAAAAGCTAAATTCCAATTATTAAAATGTAGAGAGACATACAGCACGCTTGTTGTAGAAATAGAATATGCATTTTCACTCTCTCTCTCTATATATTTATAGACAATTTGATTCCAATCTCCTTCTCCATCTCCATCTCCATCTATCCGCAGATGCATCAAATTAATAATCATCATTACAATCATACAATTTTATTTTATTGTATTTTATAAATCCGATTTCAATTTCTGGGCCAAAAACCTTGAACAGACCAACATCACAGAATCCCATTATATTCCACGCACACGTGTCCTTCAATAATAGTTATTCCTAGTCTCACACAGTCACACATGACACAAAGTTATTACCACCACATACGCATGAACCTCATCCATTATCATGCATCCACCAACTTCTACCATCATCTTCAACTTTTTGCCAGCAAATAAGAAAGCAAAACCTGCTACTTGTTAAGGTTTTTAATCAATTGGTTTAGTTACTAATACTCACACTTTGATTCCAAGATATATAAGTAAGTAATCTCAGCAAAAATAATTAGCATTCAAGTCTGGACTCTATTGTGGTTTTCTCAAAGTTGCTTTATTTATCATCTGTCTCCTCAAAATTGACTAATCACACTGAATATAGAATAAAAATCACTCCTTATTATTTGGAAAAGAATAGTTGAACACAAATGCTAATATTACAAGCTTCAATAAAATTGTCAGAATTTAGCTATTAAATTATAATAAAGCTCAAATAAGAACTACTTAAAATTTAAACTCACTTAGTAATGATCCATATATAGAATATTAATTACAAGTGAATTAAATAAAAAAAAAAATTGGAGTATAGTTGAAATCAATAGGAGCTATTTTCCTTTTTTAGAAAATTAATTAAAAATTAACTTTTTTATGCATATTTTATTATATCTTCTCAGTTAAGACCATCAGTTAAACTCTTAATTCTACTTCTGATTTCACAATTTAATTACCAATCTAGTGTTCAGAACTTTAATATTAACTTAACTAATCTCGCATTTCAAAAAACATTTAAAACATTGAGAAAATACACAAAATTAATAAAGCAAGAAAATCATGACAAAAAACCAGTAATCTTTAACTAGTACTATGCTGACTTGAAGAAAAATTCTTTTCCCAAAATGCACAAAAAATTCAAAAAGCAAATAAATTATGTGACAAGTTGAAAAAAAAAAAAAAAGAAAGAAAGAAAGAAACAATCCTTGGAATATTCTCAACCTAGCTAGCCATCCAGTGAAGATTGAAACTATATATAAACCCAATCACTCTCTATTCTCTATCTCTCTTTTTTTCTCTCTCACACTCACTAACACAAGCATAACTTCCACCCACCAAACAAAAAAAAAAAAAAAAGAGAAAAAGAAAAAGAGACACAGAGAGAGAGCACAAGAAATTAAAAGAGAGTTCAGAAATGGCAACGACGCCGCCGTCCTCAGACTCCGACGAAGTCCGTACGCCGCTGGTGGCGACGGCAGCTAAGGAGGCAGAGACGGAGAAGCTCTGCATCGACGAGATGCTCCGAAAGTACTGCGGAGAGTTCGGAAAGTGGCAGCTCAAACACTTCATCTTCACGAGCCTCGCGTGGGCGCTGGAGGCCTTCCACACCATGGTCATGATCTTCGCCGACCGGGAGCCAGACTGGCGCTGCACCGACGCAACCTCCGCCGCCTGCGGAGTGGTTGGGAGCCCCTGTGGTATCCGTCCGGAGGAGTGGGAGTGGGTTGGAGGTCCCGGCGGCGCCACCGTGTCGGAGTGGGGACTTGTTTGCGGCGATAAGTTTAAAGTTGGGCTGGTCCAGGCCTTGTTCTTTGCCGGCTGTATGATTGGTTAGTTACTTTCATTTCCACTTTTCTCGCTTTTTTTTTTTTTTCTTTTTTCATAATTCATGGTTCTGGTAAGATCTTTTTAACTGTGACTTTCTAGATTCATCTTCTCTATGGTTTTTTAATTTTAAATTTCAATTTAAATCATGGTAATTTAATGAAACAGTAATGTATAGTAACTGAATGTCAGAAACAGAACTTAAAAAAATTAATGATCTCTAGAGGTTGTTTATTTGTTGGGGAAAAATGGGAAAATAATTTAGGAAGGAATGTGGTTATTGCAATTAATTGGATCATGATTTTATTCTATAAATTGTATTGGTACATATTAGTTAAATATTTTGTACGTATATCAATTAATAACAAATTACCATAATTTTTCCTATATAGGTAACAATTACACTGCTTGTTTATATAACAAAGTGCAAGAGAAAATAATAACTTCAACAACCCCATATATTATTATTTCTCTCTGGCGTTTTGACCTTTGATAGAAGCCATATATATATGTGTTGAGAATTACTCTAGGGGATGATGATATTCTTTAGCGAGGATAATTACAATGAAATAATTTAAAATTATAGTAGTTAAAAATAAAAAAATATATAAATGCTGAGATTCGTTCTCGAAAGAATTGAGACGATGATGAACTACCACTACTAGATAGGCATGAAGGCACATTATATTCTGGAAATAAAGATAAACATTACATAAAATAGTAGTTTATTAGTGACGAGAGAAGGGATCACAACATGATGAAGATTGAAGAAGTTGAACATGGTGTGCTAATTTTAAAAGAGGAAAGTCTTAAAAGGGGGCTTGGCTCGAGGGACCAACATGTTTTTTTTTTTTTTTTTCTCCTTCTGTTTGTCGTTTTCTGAGTAGATTTATTTGACTGTTAAGTGTTATCTATATATTTGCTTTTAGTTTGTCGTTTCGGTGGCGTTTCATGTTGAATTTTAAACACAGCCAACCCCTTTTTTATATGAATTTCCTTTAACATACACCAACTTGTGCATGTTGCCTATGTATTATTCCTCATAGATAACAAGAACTCAAAAACGGCACTGGTCATCCAATCTAAGGGGTTTTTTTTAGAGAGAGATAATAATATTTATAGGGACAAAAACAATATACTAGTGTGTACAATTGTGCTAATAACCCTACAAACGCTTTAGTTTGACTAAGAAATTATATATTCAATAACATGTATAAGGGATATGTGGGGACACCTAGCTACCAAAATTTAAATTCTTATTTATTTAAATGTTAAACTTATCATGTTTCCCTTATAGATTTGCTCTCTTCTTGGATATTAAATAATTAAAGAATTTATAGAAAGGGTTCAAAATTATGAAAGTAGTATATCAATTTAAATGATTTTATATCATAGTAGTATATTATTATTGGAATAGTCTGACATCATTTTTTTTATAATGTACAATAGGACACATAAATTATAAATTATAATTTTTATTAGATACTTCTACCATTCCGTTAAGAGTTTTGGTACTTTTTTTTGTGTTTGTGAGATGGTGAATGTTAACGGTAATGACGAGTATGCAATTTAGTTACATATATCTTTTCATATAAATTAAAGAGACTATATATCCACCTAAAAAATGAGATAAGATTGATAGTTTAGGAAAAGGTATAGGTAATCCTTTTTAACAAATAATTAATCAATAAAAAATAGAATATTCGTAACTACTGTTATAGAACATACATAAAGAACATACATAATCAAAAGAAATAGAATATTCATAACACTTTTATAAATAGAACATTCGAAATATAAAAAAATAAAATATTTAATTTAAATTGTTGACTGATGTTGACTGAATTTTTGTTGGTTACGTAGCATTGTTGATTACGTAGCACTGTTCACAATTTAGATATTGAGATTAAACTTTTTAAACATAGACTCCTTATGATGTTTTGTATTTTCAGGTGCTGGAATATTTGGTCACCTCTCAGACTCTTTTCTTGGAAGGAAAGGCTCACTCATGGTGGTTTGTGCTCTAAACGCCATTTTTGGTTGCCTCACAGCATTCTCCCCAAACTATTGGACCTACGTCATTCTCCGCCTCCTCACCGGCTTTAGCACCGGTGGCGTTGGCCTATGCGCATTCGTCCTAGCCACCGAACCCATCGGCCCCACTAAACGTGGCCTTGCCGGCATGTCCACCTTCTACTTCTTCTCCGTCGGCATCGCAATCCTCTCCGCCATTGCCTACATCTTCCAAACATGGCGCCACCTTTACATGGCCTCCTCCATCCCCTCCATTCTCTTCGTCTTCCTCGTTATCCCTTTCCTTTCGGAGTCTCCAAGGTGGTACCTCGTTCGCGGGAGGGTAACTGAAGCCATGAAGATCATGTCCGCCATTGCTTCCACCAATGGGAAGCACCTCCCTAGTGGGGTTCTCCTTTCACTTGACGAAGAAGCGGAATCAGAAGAAGCAGAAGCAATAAAGTCATCAGAAGCACTTATATTGAATGGCTATAATAAGAACAACAAGTCTTTGGAGAACAAAGATGCAGTTGGTGGTTCTATCGTCGATGTTCTTCGCTCTCCGGTCACAAGAATAAGGTTGATTTTAATGGTGGCCATTAATTTCTTTTGCTCTGTTGTGTACTATGGACTTAGCTTGAACGTGGTGAACCTGGACACCAACCTTTACATGAACGTGGCGCTGAATGCGGTGGCGGAGATGCCGGCGTTCGGGATAACGGCGGTTTTGTTGGACAAGTTTGGGAGGAAGCCGTTGGCAATAGGGACGATGTGGTTCAGCGGTTTGTTTTGTTTGTTAGGTAGTTTGATGAGTAATGTTGGAGTGTGGAAGTTAGTTAGAATGGTGTGTGGGATTTTGGGGATATTTGGAATGGCGGGAACTTATAATTTGTTGTTTATTTACACGGCGGAGTTGTTCCCCACGGTGGTGAGGAATGCGGCGTTAGGGTGCGCGACGCAGGCGGTGCAAATGGGGGCAATATTGTCGCCGGTGGTGGTGGTTTTGGGAGGGTGGTTGCCGTTTGCGGTGTTTGCTCTGTGTGGAATAGTGGGTGGCATGTTCGCATTTTATTTGCCGGAAACTTTGCATCAACCTTTGTATGATACATTCTCTGGCTTGGAAGCTGGGCTTCTTGTTTGATGGATGTACTTCAGTTAGCTACTTTAATTAATTTGTTGCGCCCTGTATACACAAGGTTTTTTTTTTTTTTTTTTATATTAATTATTAGTCTACTAATATTAACATCTATCAAGGGTCTCTATTGATAATGTTTTCTATAGTGATCAAATTTTGGCAGAGCCTAATTAAGGCTACCCACCAATTTTAGTTGCGCATTTGTAAGAAAGAAAATGATGACACTCTTGCATCTTATACTTAAGTTTTGGCTTTTTATGAAGACTGAAAAAAGAAAAACTTGCTTTTGACATGTTTTATGCCAACAACTGTGTTTAGACTATTTTTTTTTTTCTCTCTTTGTCATGTTTTTTTAATGTATTTGCTAGAATTCTCCTTTCTTGTTATTCCGGATTTGAACCCCTTTTTTTTTCAAAAATGAAAAATAAAATGGATTTTTCTTTTTTGGTATTGGTGGAAAAATGATTAACGATGTATATAACATTTCTTTTTCTTCGGGTTTTTTGGTATTGAAACGGGCCGAAGCCCAACATGCTTTTCTTTTTGGATTGGGGTGAGGTGTTTGTCATATTGGTTGTTATTTTATTTTTGTCATATCTATTGTTTTTGTCAATGATTTTCTCTTTTTGGACAACGTCAATGATTAAATAATTGACTATTTAAAAACAGCGTTACTCAATGTATTTAAAGGTCTCATTTTATATATATATATATATATATATATATATATATATATATATATATATATATATATA